>OMLB01023404.1:53223-79847 GCA_900302555.1 Myripristis jacobus
CATAGTTTTTTATATTATTATATAATTATTAAGCACGTCTTCAATCCAAGAGAAAGCAACTATGCAGAGACATCACCTGGTATAGTTCCTTATGTATATTTTTTATTCTTCATAAAGTTTTGTAATGAAAAAAATAAAGCAAATAAACAAAAAAAACACAAACAATTGGTACCTGAGTTACCGTATATCCTGCTGTGCACATATCCTTTAGCTCTGATGTACACCAGTATTTTTTAGCCTGTTTTTTTTTAAGCATCATTACATATTTTAAAATGCATAAAGCCTGTAAATGTTCAACATAGGCACTGCACACCTCTGCATTTACAATATAATTCTTTTTTATATATATATCATACACAGTACACACTAATGGGCTAAGTGCGCAATTCACACTGTCCACCGGTGGGTGGCGGTAAAGTACACTCACTCGCCAAACACCGGAAGGCAGAGGAGGAGGTAGAGAGGTTTGCCAACCGCCATTAAAACACAAGAAGAAGAATAGGTAGCAAGGAAAACGACGGCGACTATTGCTACTTTGAAGACAAACGCGCATTTAATCAAACCCAAAACGAGCAAGTGCATGCAAACAGCCAGTCTTGAGATTTTTAGTTTGATTTTGTGAGGCTGTTCTGTGACTACGGAGCTTTAGCCAGCACGGCAGCGGGCATCAACAGCACTAGCAGCCTGAGACGTTAGCCGGCTAGCTAACAGTGACCGACGTAACGTCAGCCAGTGTCGCCGAGCTGGTTAGCAGCTGGTGCTAAAAGGTTTCAAAATGTCAGAGGAGCTGGATCTCGGTGATGACCCGACCATGATGAAAATGGACGAGGACGGGGAGACGAGCGCTGACGAGCCGATGTTGGGGCCGGGGGACGGAAGCCTGGTCGGAGGAGACACTGAGGGCTCCAAGATTGATGCGAGCAAAAACGAGGAGGATGAAGGGTGCGATACAGCAACACCTGCCTACCATTTAAACACAGGGCCTCTCGGTGCATATGACGCACTTAAAAGCACGCAGGTTTCTCTTGCTGCATTACTTGTGCTTTCAACCAATGCGAACTGCTTGAATGCTGTTTTGCACCTCTAGCTAGTATCCAAGGCTGATTTTATGAATGGTTTGACAGGTGATGTCAAGGGAAAAAAACAAACCAAACATGGCAACCGAGTCAGAGATACTATAGTTCTATACACGTCGGCTGTTTTTTTTTTTCCTTCTTGTTTAAATTTTTGTTTTCGATTGAGTTTCAGTTAGTTTCCAGAGTGTGTTTGCTCGATTCAGTTTAGCTTTTGTTTACAAACGTTTAGTTTCAGCATTAGTTTTAGATTATTTTATTCTAATATGGGAGATGTTCATTCAGAGTAGGTATTTCAATCCAAAGCCAACACTGTGAAGGCAGTTGACTTCCAGTCTCAGTAAACATCAGCACCCATGCCTCCTCATGTTGTTGTGTTGATAGCTTTGATCAAACTGACAAAGACTGAAATTAAAGGCATTTTCTGACGATTTTTATTTTAGTTAGTTGTATGTACACAGTATCATCTCAGTAAGTTATTTTTTTGTAATGTCTAGATTTATTTTTAGTTTGGTTTTAGTCAGCAGTAATAACCTTGCTCCAGATAGCTATTATCAGTCAGGAAAGTGTGTGATCTGTAAAAGTCTCTCACTTTATCCTTGTCTTTCTAACCCTTTTCTTCGTTCAGTGGTCTGTGTGCAATCTCTCAAGTCTTTGCTCTGTCCACAGGAAGATGTTTGTCGGTGGCCTGAGCTGGGACACGACTAAGAAGGACTTGAAAGATTACTTCTCCAAGTTTGGGGAGGTTGTAGACTGCACATTAAAACTGGACCCCATGACAGGCCGTTCTAGGGGCTTCGGCTTTGTGCTGTTCAAAGAAGCCGAAAGCGTCGAAAAGGTATATTATCTTGTTCCTAAGTATTGCGTGCACATGTTCCCTGCAACCCAGCAATGATTAGAAATGTTAGAGAGACGACATTTTGACAATGAAAGTGCCCATCAGATTTTGATTAAGAGTTGAATGGATCCAGTCTTTTAGCTTGGGACGTGGAGTCACAGTGATCTTATATACATTGGAATTGAACTCCTGTGTTTTAAAATAAGCCATCACACATGACAAGTTTTGAACTTACACTTCAAAGTGATTATTATGATTTTTGTTGTAACCTTTTTTTTAATTTGTTTATGTCCTAATGAAGGTTGCCTCACAGAAGGAACATAAACTCAATGGGAAAGTTATTGACCCCAAAAAAGCCAAGGCAATGAAGAGCAAGGAGCCCGTAAAGAAGATCTTTGTCGGGGGTCTCTCTCCAGACACTCCCGAGGAGAAAATCAGAGAGTACTTTGGTGCCTTTGGAGAGGTATATTTGTCCACATCACCTGTTTTAGTGTGGAGAAGTGTTAGAGCATACAAGGATCTTTTTAGTGATGCTTTAAAATGAGGCTGTGTTGGCAGAAAATAGCCTATCAAAGGTATCCTCATGCAGCTTCTGTCCACTTTCCAGCCTGTTTTGTAGTAGTGGAAGGATGAGGTGCACAAGGGATGCAGAGCTTAGTGGCAAAAGTGATAGTATACAACACAATAAGCATGTTTTTCTGATCATTTTGGGATTTTGATGACTATGATGTTGTGGTGGTTTATTGCAAATAAGTCTGCATGGGGTATCGTCTTTAATTAATGTGGCCATTAATGGTGTGAATAGGTGGAGTCAATTGAGCTTCCCATGGAGAACAAAACCAACAAAAGGAGAGGTTTCTGCTTCATAACATTCATGGAAGAGGAACCAGTCAAGAAGATTATGGAGAAAAAGTACCATAACATAGGACTGAGCAAGGTTAGACCCTCATCTGTTTTCTTGAGAAATAAAAAATACTGCCTGCTGATTTTTTTATTTTTATTTTTTTAAATGACATGCAGTATTGTACCATTGTTCATCCTACGGTTACATTATTGTGAGGGGTGAAGCATGATGAGTCATCCTGATTTATTTTCCACCAGTGTGAAATTAAGGTGGCAATGTCAAAGGAGCAGTATCAGCAGCAGCAGCACTGGGGAGGCAGAGGAGGATACTCATCCAGGTCTCGAGGAAGAGGTGGTAAGTACAAATTTAATATGTGGCTGTATTTGTAAAGTGTGAATTCTAAAGCACTGTCGAACCTTCAGTGGTCGAAACATCCTGGCATTTTCAACAATTAAGCCACTACAATAAAGGCTTTTTAACATTTCTTTCCCCGTCATATTTCCTGATATTTGGAGTGCCTGCATCGCCCTCTTAAATGCCAACTATTCATTTTTTTAATCCTGTCAAACAGGTTTCTGAAAGACAGAACTTTGGATTAAGAGGCTCTATTGCAGGACCTGATACTGTATCTTCACTAGTCGCATTGATTGTGTAGTTTTGCATGTATTTGATGCTGAAAAAGGCCTTCCTGTTTGTAAAATTTTAAAATCCTTTTTAAATGCCAGGGCCTAATCAAAATTGGAACCAGGGTTATGGCAACTACTGGAACCAAGGGTATGGAAATTATGGAAATTATGGCTACAACAATCAAGGATATGGAGGATATGGTGGCTACGATTACTCTGGTTACAACAACTACTATGGATATGGTGACTACAACAGTAAGTTACTCATCAGTGAAGCGCATTCACAAACACAAGGATTACATTTCTTGTGTAGTATTCAGTTACTGTCTACTGAAATTGTATCAAATGGTGTAAATTACCTAGAGTCTCATGTTGTGCCAAACTTGACAGATCAGCCCGGTGGATATGGCAAGTCACCGAGACGCGGCGGTCATCAAAACAGTTACAAGCCGTACTGATGGGAGAAACCTCCATGTGAAAAGTAGGTATGTAGAAAAAAGCATGTTGTACTGTGAACTTAAAATAAGTAGTTATATTTGTCGTTTGGTTACATAATGTATAATTTTCCTGTTGTAAATTTTTTTTCTCAGCACCCTCAAGTGCTTTACAGTAGTGGTAACATAGAGGCTACAGTGTTGTGGCGATTATTTTAACAGCTGGCCTTCTGCTGCCTCTTTTGCACCTCTTCTTTTTTTTCTTTTTTTCTTTTTTTAACTGTAAAGTTAACAGGTAAAGTACTGCTACTACAGTAAATGGATGCCAAAGTTAAGGATGTGCAAGGAAAAAGAAAAGGAAGTATGTTGTCTCCTAACTCTGACATACCTTGTTTGTACCTGCCAGCGGAGCTTCCTTGCAGGCCATGAGCTGACTCCCAGATACTCTCAGGGCCCGCTCAATGCGGACCGGGTACGAGAAGCATACGCTCTCGAATGCTGCCATTTGGTATGGTCTTACAACATCCTGTATCAGCATTTCTAAACTAAACAATATGGGACACGTCCAGCTTTGTCATCTTTCTTTTCATTTTAATTTGTTTTTTGCAACTGTATGTAATGTAAACATTTAAAATACACATATGTAATTGTCATTTTTTACAGGCCCTTACTCCCCCCACAAGTAATTATATTAAAAATGTAAAAATAACTATTTGCTTTTCAAAGGATACGTACAGCATTCTCTGGACTTTCCAGTTCCTTTTGTAATATATGCATTCCTAATCTTATCTGAAATGCTTGTTTCTTTATTTAGCACTTGTAGCAGTAATAGCCAGTAGTCCATGAGCTAAAACCTGGTTTGTACTTGGATGCCACTGTGTTGAAAAAGTGCATTATCATTTTTTTGTACATGTATTGTTCTGTTTTGTGTTACTGACAGCGATGGGAAAGACTCCTCTAAACCATGTTAATTTTCCTCTAACAAATTTTCTTCTTAACCTTTTGTAAAACGTGAAGAATCAAAGTATCGCTACATCTCCAGAAATTTGCATGTAATGCTTTCTTTAATGTGTATTTTTGACCAATTGAAGGCTTCTTTCATTTAGTATTTTGGCTTTGACCTCTTCAATTTATTGCACTTCAGGATTTCTAGCTTATGGACTAACTTTTGTTTTTTATTCTAAAATGTTAAAACAGTTGTTCTCAGTTTGTTTTGGTTACATTGGACAAAATAAACACGGGGGATTCCTATGGTTTATTTGTGTCTTTAGACCTCGTAGATTGTTGTTCACCCATGGCTGATTTTTGTTTAAATTTCTTGTATTTTCTAGGCTTCAAAGTGAAGGCTGCGGTCCTCTGACGGAGCACTGGCTGGAGAGACGATGGCGTCCAGGCAAAGATCACAAGCTGATTGTAAGATAATAAAGCGAAGAGTACTATGGTCTACATTTTCTCTCTATTTACATTGCATTTGTTGTATCTGCAAAAGGTTTTGGGTTTTGATGTTATGCATTTAAAAAAAAAAAAAAACTGCAAAGTTTCAGCAGTTAAGTCAATTAAGTTACTATCCCTAAGTGTGTTCTTTCTTTTTTGTATTATTTTGTGTCAAATGTGACTCAGATGCTGTTTGTAAGTTGCCTCATTCCCTCTTCTAATACTTAAAGTCAAATTTGTGTTGAATTGGCTGAACCGATCTCATCATCAGTGTAGTAGCAAAAATACAAAATGGGTTCTTTCACATTAACATTCATCCTTTATCATAGATATCACTCAAATAATACATATGTTGTTACAGAGTTTGACAGTCATTATAAACATATATATATATACAGTGGAATGGACAAAAAAAAAGAGTTGTGACAAAATAAACATAACAAAAACTGTTATCTGGACTCGTGATCTTTTTTTCAAATGTTAAATGTTCGTGTTCATGACTGTTGGAGTGTAAAGAAGCATTTTGGTGTTTGAAGCTGATGCTAACTAACAGTTAAAGTTCTGCAGCTCTGAGTTTATCTCACCATACGATCTCATTTTAGAGATGCAATTTTACATAAATGTTTGATCTTGAAACAGTAAAACTTGAGCTTGAATGATCAAAAGTTCGCTCATGGCTGATTAAATCACAAAATGCTTAGTAATGAAAACTGGCTGAAGGTAAGCTGTTTTTCTCTCTCTCCATCTAACCTGCAATCCTGAGCTGATGAAGAACTTCAGTATGATTTTTATATAACTTTTGTAGCAAAGAGGATAATGAGGATGACGATGATCAGCACAATCACACCAATTATAACCATCATTTTAATATTTTTCCACCAGTACTTCCTGGCCACCCGTGTGGATGTTTTTTGGAAAGACTCAGCCTGGGGAAGAAAAAGTAACAGTTACTTTAAAACGTGGTTAAATCCAATAATTTTTTTTTACAGCTACCTTGTGTCTTTGAGGAGCCATATACAGTTTTCAGGCTACAAGCTGAATGTCACTCACAGTTGCCTGTAGGCCGTCTGTCTTGCCGATCAATTCATCTAATCTCTCGCCCCGGTCCAGCACTTTGTTGATGTTGTCTTTCAGAATGACTTTAACCTCGTTGACTTGGCCCTGCACTTGGTCAAGCTTGCCAGCTGCAGGTGGCTGAGAACTTGAGTCATCCTGTGGAAAAATATAAATCAGTATAAAATATGTATACAGGGGAAAAGAAGAACGCAGAGAACCTCTGAATTACTGGGGAAGCAAATCATGAGTCAGTCACAATTTCTGCAAATTTACACTGAAACGAGCCACACAAACAAGATTAGCAGTAAAAGGCTTCACTTCCTGAAACTGATTGCAGGAAACCGCGTTATCACATTTGTGACTTTATGGGCCTACAGCACAGATACTCAAAGTCCAGTCTGTGGACCACATCCGGACCTCCAGGACATTGATGCTGGTCTCCCCAAAAGCCAATCAAATCCAAAAGAATTTAAAGGTCTCCCAGTGTGGGGAGAGCTTTTATTCTGAAAGGGTTTATCTCAGCATCTGAGCAAAATTCGCTGCAATCCTTTCAATTTTTTTATTACTTTGAGTTATTTGGTAACTGTCTTGTAGTTTTCTTTGAATTTGATTTAAGATATACAGTCATAATCACCACAAATATGTATTTTTCTATATATTTTTCTAGACCTTTTCTAGTCTTTTTTGTAATTCAGCTTTAAATATATAATGGTTTCAGGGGGTTAAAAAAGAGAGAAGTTACTGCTGTTGTGGCCAGTGCCTTATGTCATGGCATTTTTAGCAAGTAAGTTACATCAGGACAAATGATTGTGATGAATATGCTTTAAAAGGAAAGAAGTCAGTAACGCCTTGTGTTATCCAGTGGGCCCTGGCTCCATTTTATGTCCCTGAACGGGCCCCTGGCCTGAACTACTTGAGTATCCCGGGCCTACAGGATAGTCATTTGTAACCCACAAGCACTTTGGTCATCTGGCTGGCCTAGTTTACCCATGTTAATGTAAAACCCTATAGGCATACTGTTAAAACAACCTCTGTCACAAGAGAGATTATTTTTGGATAACTGAAGAAACACTTTCGTGACAGGCAAAAAAACAAATATAACCCATTACTTACCATGGCAGTGTGGTCAAGTCCAACCAGCAGAACAACTCTACTTCATACAAAGAATAAAGCTTCACAAAGTCCTGCCGTCCAGTCCGGCTAGCATGGTAAACAAATATGAGTCATACTGTAAGAGCAGACCCAATGTCTACTTAAGGTTGCACCTCTGTTGTGTTACACATTAACTCCCTGCCACTTCAGTGAAAGTCTGCCATTGGCTTAGCATGAACCAATCATCACCAAAACAAAGAACTAGAGTTAGGAAGATGGACATGCAGCAGCTCCATGTCCTTTTTTTTCACCCACACAAGTAAAAATGATTCTAACCACATGAGTAAAGTAAATTATACACCAAAATACCAATCTCACAGGACCGCAGATTCAGTCAGTTAAAATATACTGCTGTGAATGACTGTAGCTTTTCTGTTATTCCCAGTTCTATGTATTTTACATACCATCCGGCCCAACAGGAGATGCAGGTCAGCACTGAACTGATACTTCTGGGCAAAGGCCGCTGCTCAAAGGCAATAAAAAGGTGAAGTCACCTGCTTGCTTCACTTTATTTCCATGGCCAGTGTTGCGCACTCTGTACGCTCTGTGACCAGTATCAGGCTGCAACCAGGAAGGGAGAAGGCTCTTTCATGCAAATATACTTGATCCATTTTTTTTTTTTTAAACCAGAGAGGAACTTAACATGTTTGGAGGTTTGATTGTAGGCTGCCGGTGTCTGTGTGTTACCAGATAATTTGCAGAAATTAAGTGATGTACACGAACCATATGACACCAGAGGAAACATGAAAGGGAACCTGACACTGTACTATCACTCTGTTAATAGCAGGTTCCTATACAGCCATATCCCTGTGGACAAAACCCCACTAACAACATTAATAAAAGTTCAGTTCCATTGAGGTCTAACAGGGCCAGGGTCCTGTTGCGGTCCATGCTAGTTCACTGGAAAGACGCCTTTAGCTTCCTTTAGCCTGTAAGTTGAGGTGCAAATTTGTTTATGTTTTGCATATGCATGAGATGAAGAGTAGCAATGATGTACGTTCTCTGGTTCCAAGTACTCCAAATGTCTATTAAGTCTATTTTCATCTCATGCATTCTGTTAGAAGCATTATGGCCTGCGTGTGTTGTGGTCTATCAGCAGCTCCGGCTGAGTGTCAGATGGATGGGATGTTCTTTGTTTGTATGTGCATGTGCGTGCGTGATATGTTTTGCATACACACTAGAGAGTCCCAGTGCATCAGTCCTGCAGTGGAGAGCAGAGCAAAAAGAGCAGAGCATGATACAGGTCGACCTAGTGGTGGTAACAGATGTGGAGATGTAATTTTTTTCCCCCATAAAGATAAAATAAGAAAAAGCTGTAGTCGTGGTACTTCTCTAGAACCAAAACACATTAGGATTAGCCTCAGTTCAGGATGTGCTTCTCTGATTTAAAAAAAAAAAAAGGATCAACATGTGAGTCAGACAAGGTGAACTGTGGGAGGGCGCTGCACTTTGGTGAAATCTTGCCAAATGCTCAAGGGCAGAAGCAGAGAGTATGTGAAGGACTGAGTAGTAAAAATGAATGAGGGACTGAAATGGAATATAGTAAATACATTTTATCACACTGTTTGGTGCAGTTTACTGACACTTTTGCACATTTCCTGCCAGGGAGTGCCGTTTCATGGTGAAGACAAACTGACAGGTATATGGTACATGCTGCCTGGCCCTGTTGGCTGCAGTGTGCTTTATTCCTCCTCTCAAACTATACAGCTACTGAACTGAGGGAACACTTACTTGGCAAAAAGGTGACACAAACAAGGCATACTAAGCACCTATTCACTGAGTGCATAGCAATTTTATAATCAGAGGGTGATGTGAATATATACATGGGACACTTTTCCAAAAATGTGGGGAGTTTGATATTTAATGGCACTTCTTTGTGAGTAATGTGGCATTTAAATGCATTTAATTTAAGTTTGGCTATTGATCATATTATATTGGCCTGTGATGCAGCACAATGCATTTCAAATACAGTGTGACCAACACTGAGTAACAGTGACAAGCTTTCACCTATGCTGTAACCGACAGTTTCAATCAGGGTAGTGAATAACAGCGACACCCCGTGGCCGTCCGGGCTGCTGGCAGAAAAGCTCTCCGTTTTTTTTCTTTCTTTTTTTACCTAGGATGGCGAGGCAATTTTTTACATTTTGAGTGGTCATTTTACCTTATTGGTTAAAGTTAAGGGTAGGATTAAGGTTGGGATTAAGGTAACGTTAGGACTGGGCGTAAATTGGCCATGGCTAAGATTAGAACAAGACTGTAAAGAATGAATGCCAGTCAATTAGGCCATGCCTTCGCCATCCTAGGAAAAAAACGTGCGGCTACACACTTTTAGAGGACATTGCGCCGTGCTATTGCGCAGTTAACACAAATGCCCAAAACATTTCACTGTTGATTCGGTGGGCTGGGAGGAAGGATGACACTGCTGCGACTCCAAGCCACAGTGGTGAAAAGTTATTTCATCGTGAAAATAACCATCTAACAGCAGTGTTTAAGGGCTTAAAGCTTGTGGTCTGTTTTGACCAGGCCCTGCCCCTCAGGGTTAATTATTGTTTGATTACTCCCAGTCGGCGTCGATCAGTGTGTTTACCAGCAGCGCAGTTTGACCAAGTTCACTGTGCGCTCTGACTAACTCTGGTAAAAGCTCACCAGGTTTTCTCCAACCAGGATCTGAAAATGAATCCCAGCGGCAGATCTAGTGGGAAGACCTTCTTATTTACATCTGAATCAGTGGGAGAAGGACACTCTGGTATTGTATTCGCAGCAGACTAATAAATAATATCCGTGGGCTTGTCCTGTTTGTGCATACACTGAATGCTGCAGCCCACCCACCGTGTATTATTTATAATGTTTGTTTTATCTGTGCAAATTACACTCACCTTATTATTCCAGCTGCCCGAGTTTTCACCTCAGGCTTTGTGTCCACAGATAAAATGTGTGATCAAATCAGTGATGCTGTTCTCGATGCATACCTAGCCCAGGACCCTGACTCTAAAGTGGCCTGTGGTAAGTGCTCTGTTTTTATTGTAAGACTCAATGGGAACACCCTGGGTGTGTGGCTCCCAAACTGGGACTGAGGGGCCCTCCAAGGGGTCCTTGTGGTGGTCCCAAACCCCCCCTTGTTCAGACTGGAAGACTCTGATGAATGAAATTTTAATTTTCAAGAACCGCCACACACTGGAGGCAGTGCTCATTCTCAAGTTGAAAAGGATGAAACTAGTAGAGTTGAATCATTTTTACAATTTTATCCTTACGTCATTCTTTAGCAGTGAGTATCAAGAGAGGATGTATAAGAATACATAATGTGAAAAAGAGATTCCAGTGGCAGCATGCTGTTAGCTCTCGGTTCTTTCGTTGAAAGCCCAAGAACAGACCGGAGTCAGCCTTCTATTTTCTGATGCAATATTTATTATGGTCACATATAAAGCAAGTCAGCGCTGGTCTCAGAGTGACAGAGCTCTTGCTGGACCTCTATCAGATTGAGCCCCGATATCAGGAAATGATGCACATTTATCTTCTTGGGATGGGCCTGCCCCGTACATAGGTTGGACTTAAACGCAACCAAGAATAATTGGCCAGTTACCAGGACATGGACAGGCCAACCACTGTCCACGCCTTGTTTCTAAAATGTATAATGCTAGTGTGTGTATGTTGGCTGGGCATGTATCTAATGCAACAGACCTAACTAAAAAGATAGAGAGAGTACATCTGGCTCCTGCTTTGTCTGTTTTCTGCTTAGCGGTCGAGCTGTCCTGAACTCTGTAACACATTGGATAAGACAGGAAACATTGAACTCTGGTACAAAAGAGAATCGAACTATAAGGCCAATTGTAACACTGCAACAAAAACTGGCTGAGATGGTGGCCATGAGGGTCTGTGGTCTTAATAGTTAAATTAATTTATATAAGATCTGAGTCACTTCTAATTCCCTAGTTTCAGCAAGGCGGTTTAAGTCCTCATCATGTCGCGTTATGTTCACAATATCTGAGGGCATCTGCTAAGATGATATAGAGGGTGAAGAGGTAAGGGATACAAATAAACTGAGGTGACATGGTTGGAAAAATCGGCAGAAGGAAAATGCTCTGTAGGCTTCCAGAACCCTAACCCTAACCCTTACCCTTTCCTTTAGTTCCTTTGAGCAAGGCACTCAACAATATGACAGAGACCATTTGGTGTAGGCTGATATAGAGGGCATTATGATGAAGATGCCAACCTGTTGCAGTGTCACTCGTTCACCTTATCCAGCACTGACTCACTGAGCTCCTGTCTGTCTGTAGTCATTTTTGATTTGCGCTGTTTCTCTGCTTTTTCTTTCTTTCTTTTTTTTTTATTATTATCATTTTTCTTGATTATGCCTGTCCTGTTTACAGCTATCAAAGGGGAATGAAGAAGACCTAAGGGTTAAATTCGCATGTTATGTTCACACTTTATTGAAAATGCAAATACCTTTTTGTCATTTTGCTTCACAGTGTTGCACAACGTATAAATAAATATTACTGAATGCTCTTCATCTCGCTCTCTTTGGTTTGTGTGCGTATTTTTCTTGGCCTTTCTCTCTCTGTTTCTTATCTGTGAAGCAGCATGAAAGCAACATGCCTGTGTTATGAAACTTTAAATGCTGCCCTTTGGATCATCAGAATTATAAAATGTAGTGTTTACTGCTTAGATAACATTGACATTAGTATGGCCTTGAATTACAAGTTACCTTTGATAATTCATAGTGGACTGAAACACCACAATTTGCAGAAACTTCTCTTCAGCTTTTCTGATGTAAATAGCCACAGTTTTCATGCTGACAAAGGCAAATAGAGAGGAAGAGAGAGGCATAGAGAGGAAGAGGAAGACAGACTACTATTTATACAGCCATGTTTCCTAACCAGTTTATTAGTCCACTAATCCGTAGATCAACTCAAGAAAGAAGGCAATACAATGGAAAATGTTCTCTAGGTGGACAAATCGGTCAAGATTGTCTACTTGCATTCAGCATGCACTGGAAAGACTTAAAATTTATTTTAATATTTTCTGAAATGTAACAGTAGAAACTAGAACACACCCAGTAGAGCCCATTCCTCCATCAGCACCGTGTTGTTGAGATCTGGGAGTTCCACATGTTGGCTATTCACTAAGGTTGATGACACCACCACCACTATGTCCAACCTTGGCCAATCCGTGTGCCTTAAAATTTAGAAAAAATGATAAAATAAAATAATAATTAAAAAAACAGTATAATCACTACAAAAAGGACAATATGGACAGATTTTATAAGAACAAATGTAATTTTGTGTAGTGCATCATATCCAATTTATGTTATGTACAGTGAGTGCATTGCGTTTGTTTACTTTGAGAGTTTTGGCACGCTTTTTATACCCAAATGAGCTTCATTGAATTGTAGTGCTGTCACTTAAGAACTTTAATATATATCCTTTCATCCCTCACTGCTGCTTTGCCATTGTTCTCTGTGGAAAACAATCGGTTTTACACATGATGAATCACTAGACTGATTTTTAGTCCTGTGGTTCCTGGCTTGGGTTTCCCTAACCAGTTGGTCAACTACATAATTACTGACTGCTCCAGACAAAATGAATACTAAATGAGAATAGGAATTCTTTAAATAATTGAATGAAGAATGACCTATAATAATGATGTAATGCTTGCAACAAAAGAAATTGTCTTGTATCTTTGTGGAGGTTTTCAGCCATCCAGGTCATGGTTATCCACATAGGTCAACTGGACTTGTAGGTTCTTGAAGACGTCTCGCTTCTCTTCCATGAAGCTTCTTCAGCTGAACTGAAGAAGCTTCTTGTATGAGAACCTTGTCTTCCAGGTCAGCTTCTACCTGTTTTTGAAAAACTGAAGACTCTTGTCTCATAAGACATGAATGTTTTGCAACAGAGTGTGTGGCGAAGACGGGGATGATCTTGCTTTGTGGAGAAGTGACATCTAAGGCTGTAGTGGATCTTCAGATGGTGGTTCGAAACACAGTCAAGAAAATTGGGTATGACGACTCCTCCAAAGGTACGGTAAGATTTTTACTCTGGTCATTCCTATAACACTGGTAAATGTAGATTAATAGAGGATGCTGATATTGAAATAACTGTATTCTGCAGGTTTTGACTATAAGACCTGCAACGTTCTGGTAGCTCTGGAGCCACAGTGTGAAGAGATATCAGACTGTGTGTTTGAAGGCAGGGATCAAGAGGATATCGGTGCAGGGGACCAGGTTCAGTACACAACCTTTATTCCTCTTTTTTAACTTGAATTTAGTACTCATTCATTCTGTCTTTTTGCTAGAGAAGCAATGTTTTTTTTTGTTTTTTTTTTAACCAAGAATGACTGTAGAAGCAAGCCTGCCATTGTAGCACACACTGTTAAATGAAGGTCTCTGATACATCTGCAGCACCGAAGGCTGCCTCACTAAGTGTGGGAATCAGAATCAGAAATACTTTATTTATCCCTGAGGGGAAGCTGAGTCAGTTGCAGTTGCTCAATTTCTCAAGAGAAGAATATCTTACAAGCATGAGTGAAATTATAAGAACTAGAAAAATCAATGAGGAACAGAAAAATATGTGAATCATAACAAAGCCCCTGAAACGATATTATCATAATGCCTGAGCATGACACAATGATAATCCTAACTTAAATTCCTTGACGTATGACATTGCAATACATTGTGATTTACTGCAGTAAAAAGCTGAACTAATGTAGAGAAAATATCAAAACCAATGTCCTTATCCATGAAAAGCTATTGAGTTATTAGTGATATTCAGAGACTTTCATATACAAGGCATTCTTTCAATGGTCACCATTCCTATTTTCAGCATTTTTGTTGGAAAAAATAATTACAGTGTCTTCCATTTAAGCCTTGGCAAAAATGCCCATAATAACATTTTGAGCTTAGCATTTCTGTTCATGACTTCACTTTATTGGAGGACCTCATGTTCATCTTTAACAGGTCTCTTGTCTCCTCAGGGTCTGATGTTTGGTTATGCCACAGATGAGACCGAGGAGTGCATGCCTTTAACCATCCTTCTGGCCCACAAACTCAACTACAGGATGAAGGAGCTGTCACGCAATGGAGAGTGTCCTTGGATACAGCCAGACTCCAAGACACAGGTGAGAAAATGAAGTATAAGTGTGTGTGTGTGTGTGTGTGTGTCTAGGTGTGTGTGTCTATGTTTTCCCGTGCTGTTGTGAGCATTGCAGTAACAATACAAGGGCATATTAGTGCCATTGCAGGCAGGAAAAAAAATTATGGAGCTGGGGGAGGAGAGGTGATATTCCTAGGAAATAAACTCAGGATTTTTTAGATTAAAGTCATACATTTATGAGAAAAAAACTTGAAAAAAAATTATAAAGTCACAAATTTACATGAAACTCAGAGAAAAATAGTTTTTCTTATACTGTCTGATGTAGTGATGTGATGTGAGCCCAGAATCACAATATTATCATCAGCATCTGGACTTTGAAGAGACACTAAGATGGTCTGAATATGCTGTCGTAGTTATAATCTCATGAAATAAAGGTCTGCTTTTAGTGTACCGTCTCCTCTCCCGTAGGTCACGGTGGAGTACAGAGACAACATGGGAGCCATGGAGCCGGTACGTGTTCACACTGTGGTCATCTCAGTGCAGCATCGTCCTGACATTAGCCTGGAGGAGATCCGACACAATCTGATGGAGAAAGTGGTCAAGGTTGTCATTCCTGCCAAGTACCTGGATGACAGGACCATCTACCATCTCCTGCCCAGTGGGAAATTCCTTTTTGGCGGTCCACGGGTCAGTGAGAATTGGTACAATGTGTCTGCATGCAGGTTATGTGTCTGTTGTGGTGTAAGTGTTTGTTTGTGCATATGTATGACTTCCATTTGTATATCACCAGGGTGACGCAGGACTCACAGGGCGCAAAATAATAGTGGACACCTATGGGGGATGGGGAGGCCATGGAGGAGGGGCTTTCTCTGGAAAAGACTACTCCAAAGTGGATCGATCTGGGGCTTATGCAGCACGCTGGGTTGCAAAGTCTTTGGTTAAAGCCAAACTATGCAGGAGAGTCCTGGTTCAGGTGAGGGAATGCACAGTTTGATGCTGTTAAGATACACTTTCTGCTGCCAGTAGTCAGCAGTGTGATCAGAGGGCCTAAAACCTGCTGTAGGGCTGCCAATCCCTTCTTCAGAAAACATTGAAGTTGCTCTACCCAGTCACCAGCCTGTGCATGTCATGTGAAACTGGAAACTCTCACAATAGACCTTTGCACCGTATGTCACCTCCCAGATCTTATAATGCCAATAAACACTTGTGTCATCGTTAGTTTTGGCACCAAAGTCTTTGGAAAGATGGGCTTGTGTGCCTAGTCTGGGATACAAACAATCCTGACCAAAATAAATGACTACATAGCTAAAAAGCACTCAGTGGAGCGTATACCACCACCAACACTTTGCAATTATCACAATAAACCAGTTCCACATGTTGGGAAATCACCAAAAATTAATCATGCGCTTTGCCCAAGCGGTATGAAAACATTTTGTGATATTTTTTCAAGTTACATGCCATTTTGTGAGAAGCCACACCCACTGCCATGACCAACCTTTCCACAAAGTTTCATGTAAAACCGTTCATAACATCTTGAGGTATCCTGCTAACAAACAGACAAACAGAATGGGGTGAAACCATACCTCTGGTCCAGCTCTTCTGTTGGAGGTAATAATGTGACGGTCTGTGAGAAGGCCTTGTAGATGATCAGTCATGACTGTGGCATTTGTCTTGCCCTGTAGATCTCCTATGCCATTAGTGTGAGCCACCCACTGTCCATCTCAGTGTTTCACTATGGCACGTCGACCAGGGATGAAGAGGAGCTGCTCCAGATAGTACAAAAAAACTTTGACTTGAGACCTGGAGTCATTGTGAAGTATGTGCAAACTTGCATGCGATTTTACCTGCAAAACACTTACCTGAGACCTTCCTTTTCTCTGTGTATCTGCACATATGTTTTTATGTGAACAGCCCTTTAAAGAAAACTGCCAAGTTTAACATTGAGTATGTTTCTTTT
This sequence comes from Myripristis jacobus, assembly GCA_900302555.1. Taxonomy (NCBI): domain Eukaryota; kingdom Metazoa; phylum Chordata; class Actinopteri; order Holocentriformes; family Holocentridae; genus Myripristis; species Myripristis jacobus. The sequence continues at coordinate 69,723 of OMLB01023404.1, forward strand.
ACAGAGAACTCGGTCTGAAAAAGCCAATTTACCAGGCCACCGCCTGCTACGGTCATTTTGGCAGGGAGGGATTTCCCTGGGAAAACCCGAAGAACCTGGTGTTTTGAGTTTGGGGTCAAAACCATTTCAGCTGTCTCTTAATAATCACATGCAACTGCCAAATGACAAGTCCACTTTGAACTACAAAAGTTGTTTTCTTTCACCTGTGTAATTGAAGCAATACAAGCCTTCTCTCAACCATATCTAGTTGGTAACTTTAATGTGTAAGTGCACTTGTGGATTACAGAATTACTGAAGAATACAGTTTGATTTGTTTTTCATGAACAACATGTTACATTTTTTAATCTCAAAAAGTAGGAATGAAATGTTATATGCCCTGCAATATTTTTTTTTTTTAATTGGAAGAGCCCTGGGGTAACACTGACAGATTCTTTTCTCACTTTCAAATCTAATCATGTAATGATCACAATAGTGTGCATTAGCTATGGGTAATAAATACTATTTTGTGATTTAAAAAAAAGGCAACATCAAAAGTGAGATTCCTTTTGGATTCTTTGTACGGTCTTTTGAGTTGTGCCTGTAAATAAACATGCCATAATCATCATTGCCACTGGATGGAGTTACAGGTTACACAACATTGTTCAGGAGGCAAGGGGGAAAAAACACCGAAAAAAAGAAAAAAAGAAAAAGAAAACATGGCAGAATCACCAAACGACAGCAACTGCACTTGGAAGTGGATCCGGAGACAGCAGATTAGACTTCACGGCCTGTCAGAAAGTGTCATCCTCAAAAACTAACTTCCTTTATGGAATCCACAACATGAGAGGTTTAAGTAATCCGACGTTTATATGGCTCTAGACTAGATGTAGGAAGATAAACAATGGAAAAGGCTCCCACCAATCATGAGCCCCGTGACAGAGACGCACAGATGTTACCGTGAACCGGATTGGCTGCGTCAGGAGAAAACGCAGACGCAGGGCTGGCTACAGTGTACTATTTCCCTTGGAAAGTTTGCGACTTCGTAATTTTGTCTTTGACAGACAAGGACGCCGCAGAATGCTGTTTTACTCCGCTTATTTGGATTTTTCTGGGTTTGGCTCGGAGCGGTCACTTTTCATAAAGACTATACTGTAATATTTTACTGGTCACTGTGAGGAAAAGAACAGACAGGGTGTGTCTTTGGAGTACAGAAACCAAACTTTTGTGCTTGTTTGGACATTTCAAGGCTTTTTAATTTAACTGTAAAGGAAGAGGAAAGTTGGCGACAAGCTCAAAGCCACCATGCTGGGAAATGGTGGAGTCTACGCGGGGAAGAGGAGGAAGAAGCCCGTTCAAAAAAAGTAAGACTGGTTATTTCTGAGGTTTTTTTTTTTTTTTTTACTGCGAGATACGTAACCGCGGGCTATGGAATAGCCATTGCACGGCTGCAGCCCCAGTGGCCGTCACTCGGTGCTCGGTGGGCGTGGTGCGAGGTCATTTCCAACCGATAAGTCACCTCATCAATGCAGCTGATAGCCTATATCATTACGGTGCATCACTCTGGACTTTCTTTTCAGTGCGCATTGTTTCCCTTGTGACTCAGAGTCAGGTGGAGTGACCTGTGTGATATTTCAGATGATTTCCAGTCAGGGTCAGTCGGTGCCCTCACACTGCGGTGGGCTGGTCAGGTGGTGACAGCCTGGTCGGTGTGAAGTTACTGAAGGGTGACACAAATGGTTTAGGTTGTCCTGGAAGGTGGCAGTGTTTTTGCCACAAGTCCCAAGTGTGGCTTTGAAGTAACCTGCATGCGAAGCTTAGGCTGGCGGAGCTTATATCACCTTTCAACCCTCCTGTTGCCTTCAGATCTACTGACTTTTATCACTTGGGGGTCAGTTTGAGCCCCAGTTAGACCTCCAGAATATGACTATAATAAGAATTGTTACCCACATCTATGAGTCAAGTGCTGTGTGTGTGTGTTGTTGACTACCTAAATAGCCCTTTAAATAAAATATAACCTCCCCCAATATGTTTTTCCCTCCCAAATGTCACATGAACCACCAGGGGGTCATACAAAATGTGTTCAGGACATTGACCATCCCATATCATCATGTTATTTTCATGTTTGCCCACCTGTCCCCATTAAATAAGGAAAAGTCATTAAATATGAAGCAAAAACTGATACTAATCATGTATTTAGAGACATTAAACACTGAATGGAGTCAAAGTGACCCCAAAGATAAGCGGAGGGTTAAATCACTTCTTAAAACTCACTTTTGTAATGTCTTTGTAATGTTTCAATCAGATGACTTTGTACTGTTCATGTCTTGTGGCTACAGGTTTTGAGCATGATCTGTAAATTGCTGAATGAGGAATAACAGTAAATTCAGCATTGCAGTGCTATACAAATATGCATTCATAACAGAATCTATCAAATAATCACAGTTTTGGGATCAAACTATATATCAATGCTAATTTAATTTCTACAAGGGAGTAATGTGACAGCAGTGGTTATCAGATTAGGCCATATTGCACAGTTTAAGCAACACCTACCTCTGAGGAAAAAGATGAAATTATGCTTATATTCACGCATCAAGTTTAATAGCAAGAATAACACACACATAACACACATGCATTGACTGGCGGATCAAATCATCAACACTCGTGTGTAAGCGTTACAAAACATTTTTAAAAAGGAAAAAATGGGCTATTCCAATGTTTTACAAAATTAAAATGAGATGTAAGTTTGAATCCATGTTTTGCAGACATGTTTTGCATTCGAAACAAATTGCTGCTAATTCAGCCGTGTAATGGTGACTGTTGCTTTCCTTCTTGTCCTGTATCAACAGTACTGAACACTGTTATTATAGGGCCAATATGTAAACAGATAAGTCACCATTGGGCCCGTGTAATTCCTATTATTGTAACCGTTTCTTTACTGCTACTACAGGCTGTTGATTGTTGCCGTCACTTGGGTAAAGTTTTTGTTGTGCATGTCATAATTCTAATTACCATAGCATGTACCTTAAACATACACAGAACTGTTTAATGAAAAGGACAGGACTCATCAGCTGTCATCTAAAAAGTTAGCACCCTGCTGATTGCAAAAAAAACCAAGTGAACATATAGCTTGATCTCGTGTGAGACTAAAATTCAATGCAAGGTTTCGCTTGTGCATTATCAGCAGATAGAGACTTTGCTTATCTTTTTTCCTCAAGCAAGTTGCTCCAAAGTTACAAGCTCCGACTGCCAAAGCTCAATCATCACGTCTCTTTAGCGCAGTCAAAAGAGCTTTATCTGTTGATCTAAGGTTATGCTTCTGTAAGGGACTCAAATCTCTTTAATATGACATGGTAACAAGCCATAAATCTAATTAAAACCTTTTTAAATGCAGCCGTATAAGTGAGTCAATATGGGAGTCACACAGTCTCACTGTTGTGTTCATTGTTCTGGCGAATGCAGGTGGCAGAGTGCAGTAGTCAGTGTGAGACTGAATAAAGGCATGATTAATTACCAAAGAGAGAGAGAGGTGTTGCACATACTTAAAAGATCTCTAGAGCAGATCACTCATCCACATCTGATGCCAAAACATGATTATATGTAGCTTTAAGCAGTATTTGTACCACATTTAGAAGAGAAACCAGAGTATTTCTTTTGAAATAATCATCAATCCAACAACTTCCTTGAATAGAGGTCTATACTTTCTGAGAATGAAAGAGGCACACAGATATTAATGCTGATGGTTACTGTGATTTCTTTCAGGAGTCTTATTGCCTGGATGGTTGAACTATGAGTCCACAGGCCTGCTTCATAAAGAATAACACAATACTTAACATTTTGTAATTCTTACTGCCCAAAAACACCACAGCGCTGGACAAAGATCATGATAGTTTTACAGTTTGCCAAAGTAAACACACATTCTGTTCAAACAGTATTTTGGTCTCAAAGCATGCTCTGCTCAGTTTAGTGGAGATGCAGGGGGCTCATCCTGCTTTATAGGGGCTCATGTTGAGACAGTCTGTGTTGCTATTTCCATTACTCCCATAGGATTGGGAAGACACTCACTCAAATCAATCATCAGTGTAACTTTATACTCCTGTCAGCAAAATGGGAACGACTACAATCAGATATATACCTTCATGTACACACAGTGGTAATAAATCGTTAATAAGTCATATTTTATGTTTCAGGTTAGTCACAATTAAATAGGAAAGTTACTCTGCCTAAAGCTTAAGTCATCAGCCTTAAATTCTTGTTTTTCTAAACTTTATACTGCTGCTAGTCGAAGATAGTAGTAGTGTGCAAATCTGTTATTTTTGAAATAGATGTTTATTTTCAGGCAGGCAGTTCAAAATTGGTCTCCTCACCCAAATGGCATTGCAGATTCCATTCAGAGACAGAGAATTCATTTGGTAAAGCTGGAGAGATGGACCTGACATCTTCTGTGTGCTGAATGCAGAACTTCTTAGGGGTGTCAAGATTCTCCACATCCATGATTCAATTTGACTTTCGATTTTAAGGTCATGATTCGATTCAGTTTGCGGTTTAACTGTTAGAGTATCGAGTCTGGATTTGTAAGGATCAGCAGATCATTGGTTTTCTACCCTGACAACTGTCATTTACATTTTCAGATTCTCGTTTAAAGAGATAGTCTACATGGTGGTTAATCTTCCACAGTAAAAGAAATGTTTCAAATTAGAGCTGCATGATATAGGAATTTTTTATGAATGCTCTATGACTAACATTGTAAAAAAAAACTGGCGATGTAGTAAACTGCAGTTTGAGTCAAAATCTATAAATTACCATCTGATATGTTCAGTTAGAAACTCTGTCAATTTCCGATCTGACTTAGATAAATGAGAGAGTTTTTCCAGGAAACTATGGGCCTCCTAAAATATCAGTGTGCATGCACCAACACACACACACACACACAAACTTACTCACACCCTAACTTCCTGTGAGCCTGCTCTTGGTAGGAGCCCACGTGGCCGCTTGTAGGTTGACTCTGTGTTTTTGTGGCTTCGTTGGCTTTGTGTTTGGATCCTACCATTGTAGTTCTGTTTTCTGTCTCCCTGACCATGGCGCTCCGGATGTCATTTTTTCATTCGCTGTTCAGCATGCTTAGATTGCTTCATATAAAATGAATAAGCAAAATTTCACAACAGTAAAAATTATGATGTATGGAAACTAAGAATGAATTGGGATACAAAATTGTTTCATTGTCAGGGAGTCATGAGGCCCAGTAGATCCCAGTTGGGTGACAGAAATTGAGATTTGATAGTGAGCGAGCACAGCAGGAAGCAGCATTAAACACAGAGGAAATCAGCAGTATTTGCTGAGAGCTCACAAGTAATAGGGTAAGACTAGTTAAATAGGCTATATAACCGTTTCAAGAAAAAACTTTCCTTTGTGCTGTACTTGGTTGTATTTATTAAAGATCACTGTGAGTCATCTGTACGAGGACATGACAGTGTCTACCTGGCAACGTTTACAGCTGCTATGGCTCAGGGAATCTGGGGTCTCTGAACACTCACAAAGGGCTGTGTGTGTGTAAAATATGTCTGGCTGCAACAGGGAACACTATTCTTCTTGTCCTCATTTTGTTCCAGTCAGCTCTCTCTTGTTTTTCTTTTATTGTTGCACCACCATGATGGACCACACATGAGCTGCAACCGATCGTTCAATAGTTCCATTCATGGGAGCGAGAAGTAAAACACGGATATCATTTCATATTCATAGGCATAGCTCCATCATCTTTGTCAACACTGCACTGATTGAACTGCAAGCACTGCTATTCTGTGATTTGTAAAAACAAAGAACTATAATAGTAAGAGACTCAGCTGCGCATGTGGCGGAGATCTCTTTAACCTCCCTGTCTCTCTTCACTTGCCTCTTAGTTGGTGTCTCGCTGTCCGTCTGTCTTCCTGTCTTGCTCTCTCCCTTTATCTGAATCGCTTTCTCTCGCTGCCCTGTCTCTCTGATTTTCACTTCCTTTGGCCTCTCTTCTAAATTGTTTCCCCTGAAAAACCCGGAGCTGTCCTCACTTTTTCACCTTTTGCTTTTCCACTGTAAAGTCAACTGATAAAAGTTGTCTGTTGTTTTTGTTTGTTGGATGCTAGTCAGCTTGTTCTGTGTTGTCTTGTAAATGATCCTTTCTGTGCAGCATAATTATCTGGTCAGTGTTCACGGCACCTTTGTGTAACTTTCATTTGTGTTGCCATTTTCAAGCCCTTCTTGGTAACAGTGTACATTGAGTGGATGTGCATAACGCATTCACAGCATGCCTGCGAATGCAACTTTCCAGTGATGCAATAAGATTGTAATGGTTTCATAAGACATGCTGTGGTGGAGGTTTAACGGTCATAAACTGCAAGCGTACCGTAGAGTTTGCTGTATTGTTTGTAATGTATTTATCACTAATAACCAGTAACTGTGTATCTTAGATCTTGTCCTTAGATGATTCCCCTCCGTCAAAATACGGGCTCTCATTTCGTTCATCAAACCAAGATATCACATGTCTTATTAGGATGTGTTGGCATTATACACAACTGCTTTCTGTCACCAAACAATAATACACATAATCAGGGCTGGAATGAGTACCAATATATCCCAGTCCTACTAAATAACAGTACTGTTACTCTGCTGAAAAATAATAAACATCAGTGTAGGCTAATATTTTCTAAATATACATCAGAAAATGTCTTTGTTTTTATGGGATCTGATCCACTGGTGTGAATCATTCCAGTTAACCCTGCTGTTGCCTTGAACTGAAATATTGATAATACACTGCTTTATGTGAAATATCAAATGATTTAGTAAACCTGGCCTACAATAATAATAATAATGATGATGATTATTATTTAGGCTTTTAGCCGTATGTGAGAAGCAACTTGCAGAGTTTTCATGGGGCTTCAAGTCAGAGTTTCCCTTTTCAAGTTACACACCTCACAAACACAAATGAAGCTCATTATTGCCTCTCAGATTACCAGTAAATGGCTTAATGGCTAAATGTGTTTGTCTGCTACATATAAAAATAGGTCCTGAATTGCAGCTTCCTGATTTCTTGTAAATAAGACAGGGACAAAAATCAACACTTAGCCAGATTATTGCAGTTGTGTAGACTTGTGGTTACAGAGACCAGCTTATATCTTAAAGGAATAGCTCACCCCAAAATGAAAATTCAGTCATTGACTACTGGCCATCTCAGTTGACACTCCATTAATGTTTGTACACAAACCAAACACAGCGAGTTAACCGCCATACTTCCACTTCTTCAAAACTACTGAACTTAACCGCATGGGTCATCTTTTTGCACCATCTAAAAACAGCTTAAAATGTCTATCAGTTTTCCCCAAACACGTCTTGTCCAAGCGTTTTGTAGCAATGCAACTTCACTGTAGAATCTAAAATCCAGTATTTACCTCACTGTTTTCTGTATTTTCTTAAATGATTTTGCTTTGTTTTAAAATACAGTTGTGCACACATCCTGCAGCACTGGTGGAAGTTAGGAAGCACCACTACTTTATCCAGAATAAGGAGCAAAATATAAGTGAACTATGCAGTGTGTTGATCTGTCTGGCTTTGAGGATTTTGGGCCAATTCAGTCTGAAATACACAGGTTTTTATGTGTTGAACATCACAAAGATCAAACACAACTTCATTTCCCATCATACACTTGAGAAATGACAAATTGATCTCCTATTCTGTGACAGTATATTTGCTTGTTGATAGCAAATCAGTTCTTACCCATCTCTAAAAATAGCTAAACAAGTGGAACTTACTGATGTGACTGCTCTGATCATAATATTTTATGAAAGGATTGTGATTATAACGAACAAAATCTTGCAGGAAGATTCTCTTTTTGCTGGGAATTGTAATACTATATTTTATTTCCTTCTGTTTTTCCTTCTTTTCTTTCACAATTAGCCTAACCTTCCTTATCTGTCTCTTCTCTCTTGCCTGCTCTGTTGGCTCTCCTCCCTCCATCCATCTCTTCACCCAAATCTCTGTGTTTTGTCAAGGAGGGAGTGCAAACTGCACTGCTGCGTGTCCAGGCCTGTTGGAGAGGAATCACATTGTGGTAATTTGTTGTAGTAACAATGGCACAGACCTATTGGGAGATTAACAGATACTTGCCATCTCAAAATGATGGCATAACTCCGTCTTTGAAGATATTTGGCAGTGACCTTCCAAACATTTTTATATTGTGTCGGTGGAATTATAAGTATCAGCAGTATGTAGTGGTAGATTTAAACACTGGACCTCTAAATGGTGCAACTTTTCTCGTGTTTTGTCTCCAGTAAGGTGCAAGGGGAAAAAAGTAAAAATGATCAAGTGTGTTTATTGAAGAGCAGAGGGTGCTGTTCTCTCTCTTCCCAAAGGGCAATGTAGGGTAGCAGCAGCTTCTGTCCATAGCACGATTACTAGTGAGCAGTGACCCTCACCTGCCCCAAGACGAAGGCAGGTCTTGCCATCAGCACTGGCCGCACTGTAGGCATCATCCTACCTATGACTCAGCTGCTAATGTTAGTGAATCCTTTCATTTTGCAGACTGCACTTTCTGTTTTACAAGTTCTCAATGCAACTTTCACTTTATGCATTTAAAAAGAAAAAGGTCCAAACCAACAGAGTCTCTTTAGTCTCTCTTCACCTAACTTTCTCTTTGTGTGTTTTCCCCTCTTGTGATAATGAGAACACATTTTCTGCCCCTGTTGGTTTTCTTGAAACCAGGAAGTGGAGTGTCGATGGTTTTGGTTTATATTTTATTTGGACTGGCACCAACATTGTCTCTCAGAAATCCTACACTGAAAAGGACGGATTGTCAGTGCTCCAGTGTAATACTCAAGTGTCCTTTTGTTTAAGCTCACAGAAGTTCATCTGGTGCAGACGTGTAATAGGATAAGTAAATTGTACTGTGAGCATTTGATATTATATTCGCATACAAAATCATTCCCACCATTGCAGTTCGTGGTGGAAACTCTAGCCTGCATTATCGATACACATATTTCAAAAGGTGCATTTTAGCAAACATGAGAATCTCCTGTTCTCGTTGCAGTGTGAAAACCCCGCCTGGAGACGCGCCTGTGAAGACCAATCCATCTAAGCGCCACAGGGATCGTCTGAATGGAGAGCTGGACCGTTTGACCAACCTGCTGCCCTTCTCTGCCGAGGTCAGAGGGCGACTCGACAAACTGTCGGTGCTCCGCCTCAGTGTGGGATACCTCAAGGTCAAGAGTTACTTCCACGGTCAGTGACCCTTACCATGTGCACAGGCCCGCAAATGTCAAACATGCGTCCGTGCACACACACACACACACACATGCACACACATACATTCTTGAGGCAGCCATGGTTGCTAGGTGCTATATAATGTTAATTTGCACAGAAAAGGGTTTATGAAACTAGATGCTCCATGTGTATGTCCTCACACACTTACTGGTTACTTCACTGTTGGAAAACTATGCATGGGCTGTCCTGAATGGGTTAATGTGTTTGGCACTGGTCACATCAGCAGATTATTTTCATACCAGGGAGAAGTGTGAAATGTGTGTACAGACAGCAGAGAGAGTGTGTGTACGCGGATATGCGAGAAAGTGGAAGAGAATGAGACAGTGTGTATGGGTCAGGTGTGCAAAATTGCTGCGGCAGACATTTTTGTGGCTGCACTGTGAGTGTTTGGGGTGTCAGAGAGGGAACCCGACCCTGTGAATAATGAATAGTAGCCCTGCCGGGAGGGAAACAGGAGTGTGTGCTGTGAGGCGGCTGCAGGCCAGGCAGGGTAACATGAGAAAGGCAGAGCAGCAGCAGCCTGGAACAGTGGGGCTTTTCTCTGACATTTGATTGGGTTACACTCAAAAACAGCCCTCTGAATACCCTGAATGTTGAAGTGAATAGTTGCCAGCATAGCCGAATTTGGTGGAGGAGTCACCTCTGCAAAGGATAACACCGGCTTCGTTTATATGCACACAATAATGCAGCTGCTCTGAGTGCAGTTAGGTCATTAACCTGCTGAAACCCAAGCAAATTCACTTTTTTTTTCTTTCAAAAACATAGGAAAAAGGTGATTAGCAAATTAGCAAGAAATGACCCAAAGAAAGCAAGAAAGCAAGAAACTAGTAACTAGTAAAAAAAAAAAAAAATGTTTTTAAA
>OMLB01023423.1:0-13728 GCA_900302555.1 Myripristis jacobus
ATATATATATAAAAACTATGAGAGAAATCAAAAGCTGTATATAAGGCATGAGGTACAAATTCTAATGACCCACTTAAAGTTTTTCAGTTCAAACCAAGTGCTACTCAGCCGTGGTATTCAAAATATTTTTCCATGTTTGGCAGGTCTGAGTTAAGCAACTCTCCATCAAATAAATCCCGTGAGTCAGAGGGTTTGGTGCTAAACAATAGGCAATGTTTTTGCCCATTGTACAGCATGAACAATGTTTTTGATTCCAAAGACCTCAAGATTTTTAACTATGTTCTGGAAATATAACCTAGAATACATCTAGACATATACATTTACAACATGCTTGCCAAATTGTGTGTTTTCTCTTTGTAGGCTATATTTCCATGGGCTGAACCTTGCAGGAGCAACCACGGGAAGGGGAAAATATTGTTCCAGACTCAGGAGGTAAGAAATGTTTTTCGCATGGCTTCTCAGCCTTGAAAATCGTGCCTGTGTTTGAGTAAATATGCTAATTTTGATGCTTTACAGAAAGCCAAGGTTTTCACTCTTGTGTGAATAACCGTTATTCTTTAGCAGTCTAACAGCAATAACGCCCAAGGCTGAAAAACACAATATTTATTTTCACCCCAACTCCTCCATCAGGTTTTCCCCAATGCATGCTTATTCCATTGGGCAACTGGAAAAATATACAAAAAATATCAAACATTACATTGTTGTAACTTTATGGAGATAAAATTCATTCATTACCTGTTATTTTTTTTCTTCCTATATATTTTTTTTCCTTACCAAATATGCTAAAATGTCAGCTTACATAACATTAGGATAGGCTCATCAATGCAGCACCGCCAGTTTGCAGACTCATGTCAATTTCAAGTTTATGTAAAGCTCAAAATCACTGTTTACAGTCTCAAAGGGCTTTACAGGATAGTGAAATATATAAGAAATATTGAGAAGGTTTTCAGTAGGTGGCAAATTGTCATATTATATCAACCAAATAAATAAGACCACATAAATAAGTAAGAAAGTGAGTAAGTGAGTAAACAAATAAATTAATAGCCTAATTGCAAAGCCTATTAAATGTATAGTCAAATAGCAAATTGAATTGTCTAATTACACAAGGTGAGAGCTATAAAACAATAAACTATAAAAGGAAAACTAGCAGACATGGCAAAGAGAATAAAAAAAAGCAGCAGTGCAAAGATGCTGCCTGTAGTCTGACCTCTCTGACCTCTGCTCAGCTTTGCGGCTATTAAAGCCTACTGTACCACCAAACGCTGTTTTGTCTAGGTCATGTAAAAGGATAAATTAAAAAGGTTATGTATTTATTTCCCAGAGGGTGACACCTGTGTCAGTTGCCCCACTCCTTGTCCCACCCTTAATTAACCGCAGGTGCAGTTTTTGTGGTCTGGATGATTTGTGGAGGCTGCACCGCGGGTTGGCTCTCCCTCAGCGACCGGCCACTGGACCGCATGGCTCAGCAAGCATTTAACCATCAGGTTTACTGTAGGCTCGGCACAGGCAATAACATGTATTGTTAAGTTTTTAATGTTTTGAGTGCACTGACACCTCCAGCACAATAAGAACAAGGCTAATACTTTAATACATTTGGTTATCCTTAACATCTAATGTTGCATTTTTGATCAGTTACAATTATAGTGATTATATCTTGGCAGCAGCTGAATTCTACACAATGCCTCTGAACACCCATTAGCCTTATATAGGCAGTAATGTATTTTGATTCCATTTATTACCATGATAGCATGTTAGATTTGTTCAAATGTACCAGCAGTACATTAAACTTCATGTAGCAAAAATGCGACATCAGATGCATATAACTGCAGTAGGAGTGTATCCCCCCCCAAAAACCTGAAGCTTTGTCAAAATCTAAGTGACGTAAGTGATAACATTTTAAGTCAATGAATCATCGTGATGACAATAAATAGGAAAATAGAGCCCAGGTCAAAAATAATTGGGATTATCATTTAAAGACAGGTTAGAAAATTACTTCAAGCCATGAAATGACTGAGGCATGGTTTGTGTACGAGGGAAATATTTTAGGATGATGATCCTCGGATTTTGTGCATATTCCAAATGTTGATGTGGTTAAAGCATCTAAAGTACAAAAAAACTCGCTAAAACATATCTGTTTGAGGTCCTGCAGACTGGCTGTGATATGTGTATTTTTGCCTGATCATTGTTTTAATTAACTGGCTACAGTATTTTGGAAAATGAGGATTGACGCATCCACTTTCTGTAGGACAGCGTGACAGACCTTGTGCAGATTGTGCGGGGTGCAGCAGAGCACAAGCTGGGCGTAATGGAAAATTTGGCAATCTGGGTGAGTGCATCTGTCAATTAACTGTGTTATGTTAATTGTTATGCTCTCATGTTGTTTTGATAATCTACCTTATACAGTCTGACCGAATTCCATCCTATCAATCAATTAACCAGAAGTCACACATCATCTGACTAACAGCTCCTAATAGAAACAATGCAGCTCAATGGCTCTTATTGACTGGACTCAACACAGAACACGAAAGTCGTTTGGCAAAAGGGATATAAACTGACAGTGACTAGGGGTCAGATCCTAATCCTGTTCGGTTCACACAGGGGGAATCTGCGCAGTCGGGTAAAAAACAGACACAGATGAATGAGGCGGGGCAGTCGGTGCTAGAATTTTTAGAAAAATCACTAGAGCGGTCGTTGCATGCTTGTCACAGAACAATTGCTATGTCCTTTTGTGAGAAATTGCATGTACCCCGGCAGTAGTGGTATGATAATCATGCTGCAACGCGTTATCAATACACAATTGTTTCAGTAAATACCATCTATAATATAGACTAAAAAAAGATTTTGTATGAGACCCTTCATTAAGGGGAAAAAAAAAAGCTTTCGGCAGTGTTTAGGATGTGAGGGACTCTAATAACAGTGATTATGACAGTAAACACTATTAATCAGAGCTACACATTTCTGTGGAAAATAAATAAATAAAAAGCCCCGGGAAATTAGCCATCAACAGGTTGCAGTATTTATCTATTTTTGTTTTCACGTCTGGCTGCACAAACCCAGTTAATTATATTTGTGTTTCCTATTAGCACTGTGATTGATTTTGTGTGTCTGAAATAAAATGTGCTCATCCTTACTTCCTATGTGCAAGGGGTGGTATTCTGAACAGAGCTCTCATTGTTTATGGGCTAATGACCTTCATCACACATTCATGTGTGTGTGTGTGTGTGTGTGTGTGTGTGTGTGTGTGTGTGTGTGTTGCCCAGGCGTACGCAGATGATAAAATCTCTGAGCTAAATTTCAGCTTCATAATTGTTACTACAGATTATTTTTTGTCATTAGCTGTAGCACCATTTGATTCACTCCTGATGAACAGAGGGAGGGGGCGAGAAAAGTGTTGCTCTTCCAGATTTTAAGTCCTGTGAGCTGGGTTGGTTTAAATGCTTAAATACTAAGGATTAAATACTTGCACACTTTAGCCACAACCCTAAGCCCAAAGCTATTGCTCACCATGCAGTCACTAGAACAGGGCAATTGAATTTATTCACCATAACAGAGCTGACAGCCCCATGTATTTCACTGGAAATGTTTGTGCTGAATTAAGGAAAGGGAAGTTGGCCTTCTTCTATGGTATGTCACTGGCCAAAGGAAAAAGTTCCACGGATGAATCACTCTGCAAATTTCTGACAGCACCCTTTTGTGACATACAAACATACACACAAGCACACGCACGTGCGCACACATACACAAACCACAGTGTGTGTGATGTATGAGCGCAGTGTGTTGGATGGACTCCCTCACCTCTCAAATGCAAATGACCTTCCCCCTTGCAGCTCTGCGATTGGCTTGCCATTATTAATATTCTGCCAGCGTGTGACTTCATTAGCCCAGTGTTAATGTGCCAACAGGCAGCACTAAAAAGGGACTTTGTCAATGTTTGATGTCTCGTGAAGTGATGCTGTGTGTGTCTGTCCTGTGTTTTCTAGGGATATTCAAATATGGACAGTGGGAGACAGTATTCCCTGCTGACATCTGATTGAGGAGGAAGTAGCTTTTTGCTTCTGAATTTAATGGTAATGAATGTCTCTGTAGGGTTGGCACAAAGAACGCTACTATCTGTCCTTCTTTTGACTTGTAAGATCTAGATACACATTTGGCCTCCGGTCAGTGTCAAGGGGCAGTCTCAACCATTTCCCTTTCATTCGTTAAACTTCACAACGCGCTTTCAAACAACGAATATTGCAGATTGAATCGTAGAGGCAAAAGTAAAGCAATGTGTACGTCTGTGATGTGAAATCTAAACTAGCTGTGACATATTTGCCTGTGGCCAGGCTTCAGTCACCCGTCGCCACACTAAGTCACTCTGTCACTGCCGTATTTCAACAATGACAGCATGAGCAGTGCGCTCTTAACACACATCACAAGGTTTGTCATGGCAACTGTAGAGAGGCCCCTCTTCTGTGGTTGTTTATGTGTGTGTGAGTGTATGTGACCACACCGAGGGGTGGGGTCTCCAGGCTTGTGTAGGGGAAGCATTGATTTACAATATAATCTTTGAAGCTCTAGAGATGAACTAAGTCTCCAAGTTTGCAATCTTGCAAAAGGACAGAGACATGTTTTCTGTGCAGAAACAGTTTTAGTATGAATAGTACAAGATGACACAAAAAATAGGAAATTAGGCACAATAGCAATCCTCTAAAATCTCAATACAACAGTTACTCCAAAACAGAGAGCTATCAGAAAATCTCTGCAAGAAAATAACTAACTGGAAAGTGGAGGACTAACTTGCCCTGAGGAGGCAAGAATTTTATATGTAAGGCTCTTATCTACCACCACAGGTGACCCAGTACCCCACACTGCAAAGAAAGTGACAAATTAAGTGCGGAGAGACACTATAAAGCTCACCACAGCATGTGAGACAATCCTATACTAGAACCATGAAAGTGCAGCGGCAACCACCCACTACAAGAAGGAGATACAGTTAAATACAGTGTGTAAGAGGGTAGACATCATTATACAGTCTATAGGGCAGCTGAGCGTTCATGATTACAACTGAATTGCAAAGTAATGGAAAGGGTGAGGATAAACAGCAGCATCCATATCCTGTCATACCCAAAATGTATTGTTAGTGACATACAGTGTGTGTCGTACGCCCAGTTAGAAGCAACTAACAGCAACAAGGAATAGCAAACAGGGAGCGCTCAATCACAGACTGTCCCCTCAGTGGCACCAGCTCTCCCAATGCTTTCTATAAAAAAGTAGTAGCTATTAATGACTGTCAGTTCACAACACTTCACTCAAAAATATCACCATTAAGATATCAACATAAACTTGTCTGGAATACTGATGCGTGTATAGCTGGTAAGCAGCACTGTATGAAACACAGTCAGCTATTCCGACAGATTGAGAAAAACACAGAAACTCAGCAAAAGGTTGTGTAACAAGGAATCAGTCTACCTCTAACAGCAGCCATCCAGTTGCAGCACCGGTGACAAATGAAATGGCCAATAGTGACGGGAGTCATGGCTCTTTCACGAGAACCGGCTCTTACGGCTCGTTTCCTTTTGGAGAACTGTTCACAACAACGGCTCTGCGTTCCTTCTGTTTTTTGTTTTTTTTGTTTGTTTGCTTGTTTATCCCAGGGGTTGGGTGGAGGTGGGGGTTGACTTAGTTTATTTGAGCAATACAACAGAGATTCAGCACCAATATTAAGGCGCTGAAGCTATTAATGAGCTTCCTCACAGTGATTATTTTCCTCATTTTTAGCCATGGATTTAATTTTGTATCATTTTATTAGGCTATTACTCTCTTTAATGTCTTTATTTATTTATTTGAAGTTTGTTGCTATATTGTTCAGTTCTAAGAGTTTTAAGACATTTGGGTATGGAAGGTTGTTCCTGTGCTGTTGATCAGGTTATTGTGTTTTATTGTTGTTGGGTTGTTTTTTTTTCTCTCTCCCTAATGCTGTATTCCGTTCAACTGTAAAGTAGCTGCGCTTGGGAACAAATCACCACAAAGAGACAGTACTAAATATATTATCATCATTGTGAGTGGTCAGAAAATTTGTTGTGCCTGTCACCTGTTGGTTAAAACAGCCTTGATATGACACCAGAAAAACCCAACCATAATCCTAAAGTTAACAATGTGGACATAGTTTGCTCAGACCTGTAATGGGATTCATGACAAAGTGGTCAGGTAGCCCAAGATTAAAAAAAAAAAAAAAAAAAAAAAAAAAAAAAAGGAAACGCTTGCAACCAGTGCAGCTCGGTTCCTGTTTTTCCACACCAAATAGCCATTCAAAAGATTGGTTTTGTTCGTGAGCAATACAATGGGCAATGCACTGGAGCTCCGAGCCGAGTGCTATATATACACACACCCATTCAATTGGTTGATTGCCTACACTTGTGAGCTCTGAGCAAATACTGCAGGTGTGTGTTGGGTGGGTGTGCATTGTATATATGTGTGTGTGTGGACAGGATGCAAAGTAAATATCCTAAACTGGGGATGGTGACCCTCAATAATACATTTCCTTTGGCAGAGCGGCTCTGGATTTTCCCCTTAGGTGCTCTAAGGTTTCATGGAGAGAAAAGTGTAGGCCAGCATTTTCTAAATTGAAGTCAATACCAAACGGCCATTTATCTACAAGCACCCTGACGCTAAGGGCATCTAAAAGGCACATGTGTGTATGTGCACGCACACAGAAACACACCCATACAACTGAGATTTCACAACGTACGAGAATCGGGGTAAATGATTTACCTCCAACAATAACCGTTAAATGGAACTAATTTTCTTAATCCTAACTCATTCAAGTAGTGCCTGTTTTCCAAAAGATTCATATTGTATGCAGGCTTGCTTGTACCAATCTTCCAGGGCCAGGTTTCTTAGGAAACAAGAGGATTTAACAATACAGAAACTAATTACTCCTCTTCACCCTTGAATTGCACAGACTATTGGATGTACAGCAATAAAAGAACACATTATGCATACAGCATCAGTCAGTTTTCATACATCTTTGTGCTCCATGCATTCTGAAGATGTTGAGTCATCCTGAGGGAGCATGTCCTCTCTGTTTCTCTGTCTCTCTCGCTCTTCTTAGTGGGATGTATTTACTATTCGTTGTGTAATGTTTATCAAATAACACACAAATAAATAAATAAAGACAAACTGTGGAATGATGCCAACAAAATGTCTTACAACATTACAACACATAATCTGTGCTCCTCCATGTCGCCTTCTTTGTGCCCAGTGAAGTTTTGTAATCAAATCTGGGGGAGCGTGATTGACAGAAAAGGACAGCCATTTAGATTTTACTGTCCAGCTCTTACAGTCACTTGTGTGATGTATTCCTGTATTTTATTCTTTCAAAGACTTTATTTTATCTCATTTGACTGTTTTTTTTCCAGCATTTCAAATTGCTAGAAGGTTTGTAAAACTATGAAGTAACACAACATAACACAACATAACATAACTAAGATATTAAATCACACCGATGAGAAGGTGAGGCAACATGTAGAGGACCTTCCTTCCCCAGCTCCCAAGCCAGCTGAAGTAGAACCAGGAATTTATTTATTTATTAATTTCATTCATTCATTCACTCATTTTAAGAAAATAGGTAGAAGTTGGGAAGCTTCAAGGAGGGCCAAGGCCAAAATAACAAACCAAAAAAATCTAACTACTGTTAAAAGAGGATAACTTATGAAAATAAAAAGCAACAAAAATATGTTAATTCCTTTACCGGTGTGGCTAAATATAAATTATGTAAACAAGAAAAGGAAATGAAGCCCAACCCTGCAATTCCTAAACTGCACATACAAATCCCACCCCCCAAATACCTTTCAGCCTGGGCTTAACAAATCTTAACAAATCAAACCTACTGCCAATCATAGAAAAACTACAACATGGCAGGAACAAACAATACAATGGCCAGGTTAGGAGATAAAGAGGGAAAGTGAAGCCCGCCTCCACAGGTCAGTTGGCCTCTTTATACCATCAGCTGCCAGTTCAGTGACAAATCACTTGCAGCCACCTCAGCCAATCACAACACTCCACAGCCGGCACTTGTTTCACATACTGTACACACTCACAGAGGGAGGAGGGAGAAAAAGCAATTCATCACATTTATCATGCACTCAGGACTGGGGTGGTAACAGCACATTCAGTATTCTTGTTGGGGTTTTTTTTTTTACCAAACAAATATTTGATTCAAAGTGCACTCCTTCTCTGGCACACACCATTCTTAAAGCTAAAGTAATAGACACAGAATCAGGTTACTTTTCGAATCCAAGGTCATAGCTCCTCATCACAATTATGTCTCAATGGACTTACAAAACATGTTCTTACCGAGATCTAAGTAATAAACAGCATGTCACTGAGCTGAACAATAAAACACAAACACAATAGAACAAAACAAAGCGCGAGAAACATAACAGCAAATTCTAGAAGGACATAGCAATCCAGCCAATCTTACACAGCCACACTCAATCTAAGGCAAAAGCTGCTGGGAAACAGTCAGATGGACGGTGATGTGGACAATGTCAACAATATAAGAGACACTGTGCTGTTAAGCTGAGGTTCTTGTGATTAAAAGGCAACATTTCATACTGGGCACAATTAGCTTTAAAACAAACATTTTTGATACTGAGAACAAGTACGTCTGTCTTTTTAGATTCTCAGCTTACAAAGTGACGTGGATATCGTTTCGCTAAATTTGAATAAAATGTCATTTTGAACTCCTCCACATACTGTTCTGTGTATTGGGTTAATCTGCATATTGTTGTTATGTAGCATCTGTGTTTTTGGGCGGATAAATAAAGCAGCATTTGCACTGTATTTAGCCACAGTGTGTTCCTGGCACCATATTGGGGAACTGGAATTAGCACCATATTGCAGGGGAGCAGAATAGATTGTTCTCAGGTCTCCGGAGCTGTAGTTAAGTGCTGTGGACTCCAGAGTTTGACTCCAATGCCCTACCCACCATATTTGTCACCACAACTCCCTGCAGCAATTTGGCCATTTGTTGTATGCATGCATAATTTAAAATACTGTGTTTTGTTCACTTCATCTCATCAAGGCTTTAAAATGTTCAGAAGTATGTGGGCATTGGTGTTTACCTGCCTCTGTCTCTCCAGAGGCGCTTGGCTCAATTCCAACATGCTGCTGAATTCATGCACAGTAGCACTGCTGTCACACCAGTGACCAGCAATGCTAATAATAGTTTAGCTTTGCCCGGTTTTGCTTTGCACAGCCATAAAATGTGATCAAATGCAGTGATAAACAGGAGATTAAAAAAATGACAAATTTGTGCACAAAAAAAACTAAGTACTTAGAAAAGCATCTCACCTCAAAACAAATCAAACAAGTAAGCAAAATAAGCAAATCTAAAGTAAGCTGCTCTTATTATTATTACTGGCTCCTGATTAAACTCTTCAATATGAGGAGGACCTGCCAGAACAGTGCAGATGAACCCTTTTATCATTTCCATTCAAGTTGGTCCTCCATCTTCCATTTAGTATGACTATAAAGATTTATCCTGGTTGTAATGTTACTGTTGAGTGTTGCTGCCTTTTTTCACATGCGAGCTCCTTCAGTATGAGAGGTACTCTGCATGTTCTTCATTGATCTGTATTCGGTGCCTAACCCTGCTCTTTCTGATAGGGATTACGTGCTCTAGAGGCAGGGTAATTTGATATCCATTGATTGAGTCAAGAGCCAATCTGAAAATGAGGAATTGTAGTTATTGCTATTGATTTTAATAACTAGGCTGTTACAGTTCATTCAGTGCAGCCCCAGTCAATACAAAGTGGGAACTGTTTCCTCTCCTATGTGGAGAATGGGGCTTGATCCATTGATATGATATTGTGAAATATACCGTCATACTGCTCTGAACTTTAATGCCATCTACTATTGTTTGGTATAGTGCTGCATGAAAAAAAAAATAAGGAGGATAGTCACAGCAATTACAGACAGTGATAGGTAATGTCTGCTTTAAAGTTGTCGTTTATCAAATAAGCAATTATCTGTTATAAGTTGTCGGGTGAAAACCACATATTTCCAAAATGTCAGCTTTTCAGCTAAGAAAAACAGCTTTGTTTTTAGCTTGACCGCTGTGTATTTTTCAGTTTAACTGATTGGTTTTGAAAAGGTTTCAGAAATCCAAAAGTAGTATAACTTTCTCAGCCCAGAGAGGGGCAGATCATCATTCAAACAAAGTAAAAAAACACGAAAATAACCAAAACTGAAGTTAAAGCATTTTTCACCAAACACTGACAATATAGTGTGTGAGTAATTTTCACTCTGGCTGCATACATATTTGGGGAAGACAGAGCCCTGCCCCAAAATATCCCCACACCGCCTGTTTATTTAATTAATGTTGTGTGCGCCCATTGTGATTGCACAGTTTTCTCCTTGCCTGAACTGTTAATAAACCATGAATTAATATGTTGACAAAGCATGTCCAAAACTGCTCATATGTTAATGCATCTGTAAAACATATTTTGCGCAAATATAAATGCTGTTTCACTTTTGAAGTTGTGCTCATTATTAGAAGTGATGAACTAATGTATTTAAAATGCACAACCAAATTGTGTTCTCCCTCCAGTTAATGCTCCACACATACTAATGCTAATTCTAATCTGCTCATGTAAATTGGCCATTCCCCACTTCTCCCATAAATGTCATCAACTTTTATTCATGCTATATAAGCCATATTGTAGTGTTTTATCAATACACACCCGAGAGTCAATATTACAACTCACTTTAATAGGTGTATATCTTTCACATACAGAGACGTTCCTGTTATAAACCAGCTCATTTTACATTACCTGTTGTAATACATTTCCACAAATATAATGAAACCATTAGAGAGTCATAATTATCTATTAAATGGAGTTTTACTATGGAAGACTGGAAGGCATGTATCAATACAAGATTACAGTGTTGCTTACTACAAGTTGATAATACCTTGTTCCTACATTGCTGAATTTTGTTTAATTCACACCTCATTTGCAAACAGATAAGAATTTGCATGTAATGAAACATTTCTAGTGGGTAAAAAAAAAATATATTTTTTTAAATTAGTTCATGTTTAATAATCATGACCACACCAATAAGAAAAATGAAATGAACTTTCTTTTTTTAACAAATTTAAATAAGTATATATTGTAAAATCAGTAATAAATAGCATAAGGCATTAATAAATGCTATTGGAAACATGAGTTGTGCACTGATCAATATTAATAAAGACAAAGTTATTGTTAGCTATTCGCAGTTTGAGCTCTTTTGACTAACCATCGCTCTGATCATGCTACTGCTATGTGGATATTGATGATGATGATGATGATGATGATGATGATGACGATGATGATGGTTATAATGAAGCTGACAGTGGTGATGATGATATGCAAATTAAGGGTGATTACAATGGCAGTGGTGTGGGTAAGAGTAATGATGGTGATGGTGAAGTTTCTAAACTGTCCCATTCCTTTTCCAAATCATTCCTAAACCCAGAGTGTTTAAAATAAAATGTGTAACATTTATCTGAGGAACCACTGATAACTGGCTAGTTTTAATACTTTGCAACTAAATGTATCTTTAATAGAAAGGCTGGAGCAATGCAGAGCACGTGGTAGTGTTGTGAGAGGCAATTTTTGCTAAGGAGATGAAGTGTGGCTATTCCAGCCCTAAGTGGAAATGAATGGAAGGCTAATTTGATGGGAGACACTTCTCTCCCCACCATATTTAAAACCCCATTACACTCACATCCACTGTGAATACCCCACAGGTCCTTTTGAGATGAGGGAGCTGAACTGCACAGGTCACGGGCTCATACAAACGCATACAATCGAATATGCTGCAGTTTCTGCCAAAAAGCAATGTATGGAAAGGAAGTAGTATAGAAAATACTGGCAGACATGCCAATTATGGTTACTAGACCATGGAAAATTCTGGGCCTTTAAAGGTTGTAGCTTGGCTTTCGAAAAACACACATACACACACACACACAGTCTCCCTCTCCCTCGCTCTCATATTCACTCTTCTTTCTCTCATGCACACACACAAACATACACATGCGCACACCCACACACACCTGTCAATGAGGCCCATTAGCACCCCTGCTGAGCTTCTGTTTAGCTTTTAGACTGAGCCACCGAGGACCCCCTGAGAGCTGAGGGACTGGCACTGTCTCTCACTGCCTCCTTCCCTCTCTCCTCTCCTGCAGAGGACTAGTGGAACTACACAGGCATGCGAAAAAACACTACTGTAACAGACAAAATGTTAGTATGTATGTACACTCACAGAAGCTGCTGGCAGCACTGCAGTATGAGATCACCTTCACAATATCAGAATAGGTTCAACTTCGCCACATTGTCATCTCTCACACACAGACCACACGATAAATCGATTCAACAACTATATTAGGCGCGGCAGAGCTGGGCAAACGTGTGCATGCATGCCCATGTGTCTCTGAGCATGTGTGTTGGTCTGTGTGCTCGTGTGCTCGTGTGTGTGTTTGTGTTTGCGTGAGCGTAGGGGTGTGTTGTCTTGTCTGTGTGAGATCTCACATGTAGGTGTATGTGGGGAGGGAAAACATCAATACATTACAGTATTCTATTGTTTTTCTCTCACCACTGCTAACTCGCTTTTCCCACCTCCACAACACCCCCATCTTCACTGGATGGATTATGCCAGCGGTAAAGACCTCAATCCACGTCTGTGTAAAAGACATGAGACACATTAAGAACACACACATCTAATGAGTAGTTTCCTATCCAAAGGATGATTTCACAGCATCTATATTTATCCTGCCTACTGTTTATCTGTTTGTCTGCGCGTGTGCTCTGATGTGCCTCCGTGTATTTGTTTATGTGTGGATGTGCTGTGTATGTAAAGAGAGCTGGGATGTAGGAGGAAATACAAGAGAAATGCGTTAGTCACAGCACCTTGGGCAGTGTACATTCAGATGCCCAGCAAATGATTAGAAATGGTTTTTATTGACATTGTAAATGTGTTTTACACAGGAAATAGGCTGCCAAGGGGATAAAAGACTTACACATGGTATCAGGGCCACGTGTGGCGTGCCTCCCACAATTCAGGACTTGTTTCCCCTCTCTCTCTCTCTCTCTCTCTCTGTGTGTGTGTGTGTGTGTGTGTGTGTTCTTGTGCATTCTGCATAGTATTTCTTTTAATTACCCCCCTTGTGAATTGGCTTAGGAATAAGAGACAGGCTGAGCTATGTAAAGTATCTCTGGCTCAGAATTATCTGTTTAGTCTGTCTCATTTGATCTTCAGGAATAAGTCATTAGTTTGCAAGCATTCTCTGTTTTCTTCACTTTGGCACTCCCTCTCCACCACTACCCCGATTTCTTTACTCCTCCCCTGCATAGCCTCTTGACATTTAGGGTGTTTTTGGAGCAGGGTGACTCAAATTGCCCACTTACGTAGCACAAAGAGGAGAGCATGTTACAGAGAAATAGAGAGTGAAATCAATTGGGGAGAGGGGAGAGGGAGGAGGGAAGGAGGAGGGAGGAGGGAAAACAAAAACAAAAAAGCAAAGAAAAGGGAAGAAAAAAGGAAAATAGTGACAACAAGTCAAAGAGACAGGATGTGAATCATTCCTTCCAACTGATCAGGGCAGTGAAGGGATTCATTGTAAAGTACAGTGCACATGGTGAGAGGAAGCTGCTTTCTCTAGCTGTAATGCATGAATACAGAGATGGAGAAAAGGACTGTATG
>OMLB01023427.1:15265-61610 GCA_900302555.1 Myripristis jacobus
CAGGTGAGCCACAGCGGCACCCAAACAGTTAAATGATTACGCAAATTAAAACATCTGGCAGCTTTTTTTGTGTGTGTGTGTGTGTGTGTGTGTGTGTGTGTGTGTGTGTGTGTGTGTCTCAGATGCAATTCTGTCTCAGCTCAGGCCAAAGTTCAGTTGGCTGCCACTTCCTAAATCCAAATCTGTGTTTCTGTGTGTGTGTGTGTGTGACAGTGTGTGTATGTGTGTGTTAATCCTGTATCTGTATCTGCTTATCTGTCTCTTCTGTCTGTCTGATCCCTGACTCCCCACACATCTAATCTCACCATCCTTCTGTCCACCACACACTCTGCTGAAGAGTTTGTGCGTGCGAGTGTGTGCATGTGTGTGTGTGTGTGTGTGTGTGTGTGTGTGTGTGCGTGCTTCCTGGATTAATCTCTAATATCTCAAAATATTGCACTGAGCAATAAGCTCCATAGTCTAAATGAGTGGATTCCAGCTAGTCCCGTGGCTGTCTGCTAATCCGCCTCATGCAGCTCTGTGGTCCCTTCAAAGGGTTAACACACAGCTCTTCTACAGCACAAATCAATACACCAAATGAGTCTATCCATTACTGTAACCCCCAACGCCAACGATCTCTACCTCTGACAAATTATTATATCTCTGCTGTGTTTCAGCCCATGGTGAAGGGTTATATTTTAACCGGCTGTACTCTGATTTCCCCATAAATTTCTTCCCTTAAGCAGCTTCAGAGTTAGAAAAACTGATATGAGTTGTACTGAGTGAAAAAATCAAACACAACTGTTTTATGGCCGCACCATCACACTACATAGCTGTCTTGTGCATTATTAGGACATATTTGTTGTCTTTGGAAAACTTCTCCTCTAGAATTTAAAACAAAGTGCAGGTTTCTGTGGGTTTAGGCAAAGCAGCGTGCATTTGTAAAGACGCCCCTCCCGCCCCCCGATGGGACTGGCAGGGTTGAAGAGTTAAATGGCCGTCAATAAACGAATGCTTCAGGGCAATCCTCAAAAGCTGTTGCTGCTGTTTTGTAACTGTTGCAACCTTGCAATGTGGTGAATCCCCACTTGGTTAAATACACACAACACCTCGGAAAACAGCCCTGAGACCTTGCAGGGAGAGTCTGCCTTGAATTTTAATTCAAAGACAAGTCAACAGGATGTCTGGAACGGACAAAATAGTTCCTCATTTTCTGTTTCCCTCTTTTAAAAATGCCCTCCAAATCACAGACACAATCACAATCTCTTTCAGCAGCCTTAACTCCCACTTTGACTTTCGTGATCCCTTCCCAGCCAAATTCATTTAGAAGCCCTCATCTTAGTTAAAGAGAGAGACATTGCCCTGCTCAGTTCTAATTGGGGGGCTATTTTGAATAAATCTGGGACACAAAATCAATGGAGCTTTGATCAGACCGCTGCTCTAACTCGGCAAATGTTAATGCTACGCTACTAGCCTGATCGCTGCTATGGAAACTAAAGGGCGTCCGAAGGTCGCCTCACTTCAAGGAAGTGCTAATACATGCATGCAGTGGGCTGTAGGCCCACCTGGAGATGAAAGGAAGAGAACAGGGGAGGAGATAGAGATGGGGGGGGGGATGATGGGCCAGATGGATGCGGTACGCTTACTCGCACAATATCCCAAGAGGCTCACAGCCTCGCAGACTCCGTTTTTTGTGAATTCAGTGAGTGTGTCCTAAAAGACAATCCCATCTTTAGCCTGACTGCACACACACCTTTGCTCGCCCTCTGCCTGGGCACAAGGAGACTCGAATATTCTCAGCTCAGCATGGGATTTGGTTTCTTAATCCTGCTACCCGTGACAGAGAAACCCAAGACCCCGGATCGACCCGTGGTGCACAAGAAAAAGTTGGAAGCAGCCTTGTGGAAGATCGTAGGGGCAATCACAAAATACTCTGCAATCTCATTCCAAAACAGGATCCATTATCCATAATCCATTCTATAATAAAATATTACTGCCTTAAAGTAAAACCCATTATAAATCATATTATTTTTTAGCAATTTCCTGACTTTTACAAGGGAGTAACAGTTTGGATTGAATCATCTACATTTATGAGGTACTGAAGAATGAATTCCAGGTAACTTCTTTTCAAAATCGATATATGGCATTTTGGAAGGAAACCCTCCACTTGGAAATTACTGTCATTGTAAGGTGAATGTGTGTTAATGCAAGGCCAAAATATGACATAATTTTCCTCAATCAGTGTGTGTGTGTGTGTGTGTGCGGGAGTGTGTGTGTGGTTTAGCTCAGGCCATTCTGTTCCTCTCTATCTCTATTACCATGAATATTGAACAGCGAGAGAAGCAGTCTGCCCATTCAATATATGGCAGAAATTTACAGTGGCATGTGCACTTTATGAAGATGTATTGCTCTCTCTCTCTCTCTCTCTTTGTGTGTGTGTGTGTGCTCCTATGAGACTAATAGGTGCCGTACCTTTGCTGTTACTTATGCATGTATGGAGTATTAAATCAATCTATCTACCTTGTGTCGTGTATAAATCGGATGTAAAATGAGAATGGATCTGACCCCGGGGTCTATTGTCCCAGCGCTGCCTTTACATGGCCTCCACTCAAATGGTTCACTAAATCACACACACACACACACACTAACAGAGCCAGACAGAGAAGAGAGGGACACATTCACTTTGCCTCCATACAACTGTTGAACAAGTTCAAACTTTTGAAACACCAGAGAGAATTACATTACATTGAAAATTTTGTATTTCAGGAACCAGTTATTATTAGGGAAGGTGTTATTGTTATTGTTCGTGTTATAGTATCAATCCTTTGTCTTTATTGTCAGTTGTGGGCATTATGTTATGCTTTCGTCCACAGATGATTGCAAGAAAATGCACGGCCCAATATTATAATACACCGAATAATCGCTGCAAAAAATAGAAAAATGAAAAATTTTAAAAATGGAGCCTGCTACATGGACGACACAACTGGTTTAATATTTTCTGGGTTTCTGGATCTATACTTTGGAAAAACTGAACCCAAGAAATCTGAACAAAGATCTTGGTCTTCATGGTTTTCCAAGTTGAATTTGTAAGGAAAGTTATGGAATTCATGACGGCTCTGCCTTTTTAAAAATGTTTATGTTATTGAAACTGCTATTGAAACTGGTCCAATCAAAACACCCAAGAGGAGCAAAGGAGTCTGCAGTCCGGTTCAGTGAGGAATGCACAGACCTATACATCAGCGAAACTAATCAGCCATCAATCAAACGCATGGCTTGACACAGAGGGACCAACTCCTCAGCTCAAGACTGAACAAGACGGCACCTGAAGCATAATGGACGCTCCTTCAAGGACAATAATGGGGACCATATTGTGGACAGGGAGGACAGATGGTTTGAAAGAGGAGTGAGGGAGGCTGTCACCAACAGAGATCTAAATGCGTTACTCCTGGTGCTCATTGTTTACATCTCTCAGTGGATGATGTCATTGGCCCACACATATGTTTACTAGCATAAAATCCGGGTAAATCCTAGTTGGTCACATGCCATTTTTCTGACTTTACCAGTGGTGACATCTGCCCAAACGCAGCATTTCTGCTCTGAATGAAATGTGGCCATTGCATCCTGTAATGTAAAAACGTTGATCAACACAGATACAGCCACAGTGATGCAGGTCTCTATGCAGGCTCTTTTTTTCTTTTCCTATAGATGGGTGGTCTTGATGGAGCAAATGTTTCACAAACAGTTACGAGTGTCCAAAACTGCTTTTGAACTGCCGTGCAATGAGACTGAATCATTGAAGGCTATGTAAATATTCATTTGCAAAATGCATTTCCATTGCTATTTAATACATGTCTTTACTGACAAAAAAATCTGTTCCACCTCCACTTTAAGTGACTATGAATGCTTTTTTCCAATTACATTTTCACCAAATTTTGTCGTTTACCTTCATGTTTTCTAATTTTATGCATTATAATCCCATTAAAATTCTTGGATAGAAACCCAGCTAATGACAGAAAGAGAGAGAGAGCAGTTGATATTCACCAGGAGAAATCATTACAGCACTATTTCTGTCAGTCTTTGATTACTAATTTGTCAGTCTGTCTCACGTCTCCTCATCCTCCCAACACACTGCGCCACCAGACTAGAGCAGAGAGGTGTGATGGGATCCTGTGGTCCGCACAGGGATTTCTTCGTGGATCCCTTCCAGAGGAATCAAACACCAGACAGCAAGGACTTACACAAGGACAGACAATATTACAGCCAGTGCTGGAGTTTTCATATCGTATTTTGTCGAGGTGACAGTATCACACATGCTGTAGTGCTTTGCGGATAATGTGGAACTCCAGTGAATTCTTTTTACAGTGCATAAAGAAAAATGTGTTGGCATACATTTGCATGCAAGTGTGTGTGTGTGTGTGTGTGTGTGTGTGTGTGTGTGTGAGCTGCCTACCAAAGCCCAGCTCCATCACTAATGTATGTCTGTCTGCCATGTCCCCCACTCCAGACGTACACACACTCACACTGAAATGAGGTCAGATAGAGTCATGAACGTCTCTGCTGTCTGTCCTCTAGCACTTCATTCCATACTCTGCTTGTGGATGCGTGTGTGTGTGTGTGTGTGTGTGTGTACGTCCATGTATATATGCATGTTCATGTTTATGCTAGTGTATATTTGAACTGAATGTTTGATCATGTGCAGTGTCCCCTTTTTAAATCAATAGACTGTAAACTGAAACTATGTGTGTCACATCCATTGTTATGAGTATTGACTTATAATTTTATAATTTTATAGGTACTCTATTTATTATTTTATCTGTATTTTTTATTGTTATTTCACTTTTTGTTTCTATATATTATATTCTACATTTTATCTTATTGTTTTTATATTGTGTTTATATTTTATTCAGTACCTTATTCTTGAGTTTTTTTATTATTGCTGTGTTTTTATTGTTTCAAATCTTTTCATTCATTCAGTCTCTTGTCTGATTTTTTTAATTTTTTTTTATTCTTGATCGTTTATTTATTTATTTTTTTTAAATTAACCATATGTTATGAGTGTGCATCGGTCCCTTGCATTTGTTTGAAAGGTGCTATATACATTTTTGATTGATTGACTGATTGATTGTGTGCGTGTGTGTGTGTTTGTGTGTGTGTGTGTGTGGGTGCGTGGGTGGTGGGGTTATAAGCAGGGCATGGGTGGTCACTGCATTGTGTTGTCTGATTGGGCGATTGCAGCAGTTGTTTACATTGTATCTCTGTGCCCAATGAAGGGGAACAGCCCCCCTGCAGACTACAACTCCTGTACCAGACACAAACACACACACACACACACACACACACACACACACAAATTTGTGCATGCCCTGGTCTAGACAGCACACACCTTTATCTCTCACACACACACACACCATTTCTTCTCATGCATCTCTCATGCTTTGGCAGGCCTTGTTGCTATGCAGACATGTTTACACTCCTCCACTGTGGTTGGTGGTTCACTTCCTGTGCAGAAGCCTGGGGTTTCCAGTAAATGGGCAGTTGTTAGATGTGACATGGGAAACTGATTAAGTGTGCCGAAATGAAACTTAAATATTATTTTTATGTAGGTTTTTCATCATAGTCATTATTATGATGTTTGGAAGTGAAGTCTGGTAAAGGAAAAACACAGAATGAATCGCTTTGACTTTTGTCTGAATACAAAAATGACATTATTATCATTATTATTATTATTATTAGTAGTAGTAGTAGTAGTAGTAGTAGTAGCAATAGTAGTCGCAGTAATCATAGTATGTGGTGGCTGTTGGAGGTCATTTTTTGTCTTAAAGTAAAAAAAGTAAAAATTTTACTTACAAAGACCGTCTTTGTAAGTAGCTGATATTTAGCATCACCAAAGTGAGCTGCGACTGTGTTACTTACAATTCCAGTATTGCTGTGAACTTGTTTTACCAGCAATATTTCCACATATGAGCTTGAAAGGAAAACCTTCATCATATGTAAATGCTGCGGCGGGCACACAGCGGCCTCCCTGCTCAGCCATGCATGAGAGGCCGTCTGACAAAGACTCTGTTCAGAGACAGTGAGTGAAAGAGAGCGGCCGAGAGACGCATGAAAGAGAGAGATGCGTGAATAATCTCGTTTGGGGACCAAAGTAGCATCATCATTGTACAGTATCTGGGCAGAAAGGGGCAGACATGTGTAAATATGTATATGTGTTTGTGTGTGTGTGTGTGTGTGTTTGAGTACTCGTATCCATGCATGCAAATGGGAATTAGATTTCACTTAAGCGTGCAGCAGGGCACTTTGCATGCAGTCTGCTGTGTGAGACTGTATTTTGTACATATAGCTAAGTTCATTATCATGCATACATGACAGTATATGTATATTCTGTGTGGATAAAATCTTGCCTAACTGTTTCCATAAGGCACAAGCGCAGGTCCATGGCCTCAGTAAGTGGTGATGGATGCTTGGGGAAAACGTGTGCATGTCTGCTTGTGGCATGTCTGAGCGTGAGCGTGAGCCGGCCTGGGTGGGTGTGATGAGGTGTTGACGTCTGCTTGGCGTGTACGACGTTTATAGGCGTGCATGTTTGAAGAAAATGCTTTTGCCGTGTTCACAGCCACGTGAGCCAATGTGTTAATCAGGCGTGAGGGTGTTTTTGCTAGTTCATCCGCATGTCCCAGTGTGCACGGCGAATTGGTAAAAGGGATATCCCTCATCTGCGTGACGCTTGCATCACCTTCTCCAAAGGATTTTGCGTGCGAGTGCCACGCGAGGAGCGATATTACCATACCAAACAGGCGCCATGTTTGTGCAAATAAATTCACTAATAATGTTCTTCACACTTTTTTACCCTACTGCCCTCTGTGCTGTGCTTTCTAAACTTTTATGAAATGCAGCCACTGCCTACACTTTGTACTGATGAAAATGCTGGAGCACTAGAGGGATAGGAAAAGTTGTGTGAATTTCCACTTCTAGCAAATCTGAAAATATATATATATATATATTCATTCAACATCTACTCCTGGAATTACAATGAGGCCAGGCTTTACTTTTTGCCTCTTAAAGTCCAGTGTGATTTACTGTGTTGACATCTAGGTCTAAATTGCTGTTCTCATACCAGTGGCCTTGAGCCTCCCTGCTATACCTTGACTGACTGATTGCAGCTCTAAGGCCAAGTTTGTATGAGGGTGTATATATGCGAATGTGTGTGTGTGTGTGTGTGTCTGCATATATGCATGTGAATGTGTGTGTCAGCTGTAGTGCTGTTTTATGCAGATCAGTCTGCTATGTATGGTAGAGAGACACAGCATTAACAATAGTGCGTGTGTGTGTGTGCGTGTGTGCGTGTGCGTGCGTGTGTGTGTGTGTGTGTGTGTGTGTATTGGTCCAGTGTTACATGTACCACCATGCTCAGGTGGTCAAGATCTGTCTCAAATGATTGAAGTCAGCACACCTTAATTCCTGGCTGTGAATTATTCAGCGATGCTCCCATTTTTAGTCCAGTTTACCACGAGCTCCTCCGGGCTGCAGATGGAAAACATTTTCTATCCATCCTCATATGGAATACTGAGACTCTGAGAGGATAATTGCCCTCTTCGCCCAATTCAAAACTCTAAATCACAACTTCTCCTCATCCCCCTCTTGGAAAATTAAACTGCGAATGAGTAAACACACTTGCAGGCAATAAAAAATGAGCAGAAAAAAAAACACATAGTCAGAGTGAAAAAACTGAGGGATAGAGTTTAATTTGTAACCGGTAAGACATTCTAAAAATGTTGGCAGCGAGCGCCCGCTGTCATGAACGGCACATCACGCTTCCTGTTCCCTCTCACCGCGGCGGATTCACATTCCTCTCCACCTCACATCCACCTCGCAGCTTTGACAGCGGCGCTGTCAGTGCGAGCACATGGAATGTTCCGTTTTGATCTCCGGAGATTCGGAGAGCGGTCTCCGTGGTAACACCAGTGGAACTCTGCTGTTGCTACCTGGATTCGGCCCGCTGTGACGCAAGAGTCACAGTCCAGTTGTCTTCCCCGCGCTTCCAGCCAGCTGTCATAACAAGTGTACTGTGAAAGTGGAAACTAACCTCAGAGAGCGGGGAGAAGTTCCAGGCCT
The DNA here is from genome assembly GCA_900302555.1 of Myripristis jacobus. NCBI lineage: Eukaryota > Metazoa > Chordata > Actinopteri > Holocentriformes > Holocentridae > Myripristis > Myripristis jacobus. The sequence continues at coordinate 23,357 of OMLB01023427.1, forward strand.
GGCACGGAGAGCTGGCTGATGATTTGTATTATCTCAGGAACAGGAACATTAGTCTGTTTATGAGAACTTCATCTGCTGTTGTTGTTGTTTTTTTCAGTTTCTTATCACACTGGGTATGCATTACAAACAACTTTTCAACTGATAAAAGTACAATCAAAACTTCACCAGTCTTGCTTGGTAATGCAGAACTCATTACAGTAATGTTATTAGGCTGCTTTATCCAGTGACAAATAGCCTATTGAATGTCTGTTTCATTTGTTGCTTTTGTTATCACATCCTCTAAATATCAGACTGAAGACGAATTATCCAAAGTACATCTTGTTCTCAACCCCCAAATAGAACAGCGGCAGAAAAGATTATTTTCTCTGGACATGTTCCCTGTACTTTTATTTGATCTGTCATTAGACATCCGTGCTATTTAGTTTCCTTAATTGAGTCATCCTGTTTTTGATGGGAAAAGACGATCCAACTGCTCACTGTGGAGGAGCGATGGAAAAGTAATGTAAAGAGTTGTGTAACAAACAATATTGTTGAAGTCACTAATGAGAAATGAGTTATGTATTACCTTTGAGTAACAGGCCAAACACTTTCCTTTGCTGGGTAATGTGCTCTCACTCTCTTTAGTGCTCACTCGCTTGTTCTCACACACACAGACGCGCGCACACACACACACACACACACACACGCGCACACACACACACGCACACACACACACACACACTCTGAACCATCAAACAATTAGTGCTGAGGTCCTCCAGAGAAACAGATTGTTCTCCAGTTCAAACAGGACGTCCTTATTTGATCGTGCTTAGTCAGACATTGACGCAAGAAGCGAGCCAGCCTAGACATTTCAGCGTTTCTAAAGTGGCCTTCACCTCAGGGCAATGTTCCCTAAATGACAATGTGATATAACAGCCTCAACAGTTCAATCAACTAATTGTCCTTTTCCAGCTTGCCATTTGGTAATTGTTCACTGCCACGTCAGGTTTCTTTGCTTTAAGACTCGGCAAACGCCCAGACGTCTCAGTGACAGCAGATTGGAGGAACAGTTATGAAAACATTTCTCACAGGCAGAGCTCCTTTGAAAAAGCTCACTGATCGAGTTTGACCTCAATGGACGGAGCTGAAGTATGTTTTTTTGGAGCTCAAATTGCTCATTTGGCAAACCTAAATGGCAAAGAGGGAACTGTGGTCAAACCCTAACATGAAACAGTTCTTCCAACTTGCAAAACTGCAACCTTTGTAACAGTTTATGTTTGTTTATCATGTTGTCTTCTGGGATTAATTTTCTGGCAGTGGATGCATGGCAGCATGGCAGGCGACTGTGTCCTTTGTTGTACTTTCCCACCACCACAAGAGCAGTAATCACAGTAATCACGTCAAAAAAGAAAACAACAACAACATCAAAATCAATCAAGATCACAATAAAAATCCAATCAGCTCATCCTTGCGCCAAAAGCTATCTGTCCACCAAATTTAAGCCAAAACAGTTGCTGAGAAACATACAGACACGGGCGTTGCTATTTAGAGAGTAGGTAAAGCTTCGCCTCCCAAAACTGTAATTAAAAAATTAACTTTCTCCAAAATGTAATAATTTTTTGTCAGTAATTATTGGCAAACAATAAAACTCAGAAGGCTTGAGGCGGGTTTACACCAACAAGATTCACGATGAGTCAGTGTCTCGTTTCCATAGTAACGACTCTCTTTACGTCAGTGTTTCTGCCGGCTTCCTCTAGCTGTTTGTAGCGTGGCTCCGTGCTGCCTTCACAACAACGGGACATCAGAGTATCAACCATAAAATTTAGTTTCTGTCTGTTTCACTTTAGGAAAATGGATGTTCTCATGGAGGAAATTAATCGTTCCTTTGTTTTGAAGACACTCATTTCTCCAGAGGTTACATTGTGAACGCTGTTATTGCCATGGTGGCAAAGTTTGCCTAATTTTATTTTATGAACATCCCGGAAATTTTAGCCTCCTTATATCTGATGCCCCAGCACTGCGTATGCTTACAGACAAGGGTGTAAACATAACCTGCCTCCAAATGTGGTTTTATTTGTAAAACATGAATGGCAAAGACTTGTTTTTTCATTAATTCTTTAATCATATTCACAGTCTTTTAGGTTAGCAGACCGGCTAGCTAGCTCGCCTAAATAGATGTAGGCTAGTATGGCTGGTTTATAGCATGAGTGCAGGGCTCAGCTGTCTCTTGTTTGTCTGCTTGTCCTTCTCCCTGAGCCTCAGTGCTACTGGTGCCAGCCTGGCAATGCTCTTTGGTTTCATCCCCAACTGTATTTCCAGAAGTGACAGGGGGCAAATGTCACAAACACTGGACCACTGGAAATATGGTTTTTCTTCACTCTTGATTTGATGACAAATTGTTCCAGTGAATTTGGCCCCAAGGTCCCACGGTCCTATGTAACCAGGCTTCATCTCTGCTTAATGCAATTTTTAAAAACTGAAAACACCACCATGTTCCCCAAATCCTATGATCACTCGAGATGAAAGTCGAATGCTTTCCCTGTTGTATTAAACTCCATAATCTGACACGTGTTCATGTTCAGTGCATGTACATGTAAATAACATCTGAAAAGGTGTTGATGTGAAAAGCTGCTGCCAAAGTCACTCTAATCCAACCACACCTTTTATTAACATTACAAAACATCAGCAGAGTTGGCATTAGTGTCAACATCAGTCACTGCTTGCTGGTCTAAAGAGGCAGGAGCAGGACTGGGGGAGCAAATATTTTCACATGTACATTTGGTCGCCGGTAGCTACTTTCCTTGGAAAAGACTTAGCATCCCAGTCTACTTGAGTCTAATGAGGCATATTCAGAAACCAGTGACATTATTTCTGCCTCCAGAGCCGCTCAGCTTCCGAGAAATGTTTACATAACTAAAACTTCAGTGTGTTTATGAACCATAAGAGAACAGGACATAAAACCCAAAGGCTATAGCTATGATACGGAGAGGAGAATGGTGGGCCTCTCCTCGGGAGCAGCCTTGACTCTGTCGGTGAACTGTGGCGGAGGTGACAACTCAACATGGTTCTTACTCTGTTGTCATAGTAGCGCTGTTCTTCCAAGGTCAAAGCCGTGACCTTTGAAATGGTTCAGTGGGGTCTGCTGCGGAGGTGCAAATGAACCTGAGGGTGCTGCCAGTGTGTTTGTGTGTGTATGTCTGTGTGTGTGTGTGTGTGTGTTTTCAAGGAAGTTGTCATCCAACTCGCCCACCCTGGAAATGAGAGGAGGAGGGAAGAAAAGGAGGAGGGAGACAGACAGAAAAGGGAACAGGGAGTTATGGTGAAACCACCACGGGGAGAGAGGGATAGAGGAAAGAGATAATGAGGGAGGAGACAGGGGAAATCAGGGAAGACAGATATGACAGAAGAAAAGGAGGAGGAGGAGAGGAGAAGAAAGCGAAAAGGAGGGCAAGGAGGGGCTGTTTTGGGAAAATGGTTGAGAAGCAAACCGCAAGCTGCTGGATCAATTAATGTTTATGGGAGGCATGGATGCCAGCTGTATGAGGATTTTTAGAAAATCACAATCAAATTTGAGGTAATATTATCAGGACAGGCGGAAAATTGCTGAAGTGTGACACACAAGGAGATGGGGAAAGGAGTTTAAGACAGAGGGAAGGTGAGAGGGAAAGCATACCAAATCCCGAGGATTAGTTCCACACATTCTTGGCATCCATAGTCACGGCGGTGCCCAAGGCTGGTGCTGAGATGGCATTTGCATTCACTGATTAGGTCTGACTCTTCCTGTCATGTCTCAGAAACTTCTCTGGTCTGTTTTCCATCCTCCATTCCCCTCCTCTCCTGCTCTCATTCCCCAAAGTAAGGGAGGATTAGCCTGCAAAGGGCTGCAAGAAGGCATTTGCATGACAGAGTTTCAGAAGTCAAACAGTCACCTTGTGAGGAAAATAAGTTACTTGAAAAATCTGTCACACAGGCACAAACACCCACCGAACGCCCGGAGAACAAAGCAAAAAGAGGGTTTTCATACCCATACATACATCAAACGGATGACATGAGCCTGAGAAATAGAAGTGACTTATGTACATTCTGAGTTTAAAGTAAATTTAATAGGTTTTCAAAAGCTGAAGCGAGATGAGTAAATATGTTTCAGTTGCTCACTTGAAGGGCCGTGCATACAAGGAGCCTGTAACCATATAATAAAAAGGTCTTTAATATGCATATCTATAAACGTGATTCTGTTTTGCAAGGGAAAAAAAGTTACATATATTCACTTATGTAGGAAGTTGACATGTAATAAAAAAATAAAAAAAACACAGATTTCATTTGAGCAGACCACAAAATATTGGCATGTTCTGATTGCATATTTGATGCTGAAATGCAGGAATTTCAAATACACATTTTAAACTGTAAATTATCCTGAATTTGACATTATTATTTCATCGTGATATGAAAACACAGATATAAATGCTCCACAAGAAGGGAAGCCTGGGCAATAGTTAAAGACTTCTTCAAAAGAAAATCCCTGCCATTACTGCTTGCTTTTTCCCGTTACTGTCATTGCAGAGCCACTGTTGAACCGTGATATAAAGTTTCACACCAAAATGATGTGTCCACCTCTGGAAGACTGCGTCACCTTCTCCTTCCAAATCGATGCAGGAATGAAAGTTGGTTTTGAAAGGGAAGTGCTCCTAGTCCCAGACATAATGCACTTCAAAATGCGGTCACTTACATAATGTCAGTAAAGAGAAAAATGTGTGACGCAGAGATGTGGCCTTTGTCAAAATCAAATGGAAAAAAGGCCGACAGAATGGAGATGTAAAAAATTACATAATTATTCCTTTTTATAAAATGTGCTCCGCTCCTGATCCCAATAGCCCCCGATGCAGTCATACTGTAAAAATTGTGCTAAATCCATCTTAGACTGAAAGCCTCAGGAAAAAACAGCGAAGGGTTACACAACAGTGGGTGCTGCTTTTCAAAAGACACATAATGAAGCACATTACCAAGAAAAATCTCCACATTTGCTGTCAAAAACATCAGGTTATAAGCTTACCCATCAGGTATGTATTATATAGTTTTTTGTCCACTCCGGTGTTTTATGTACTTGATGAATTGGCACTTTTGTGGTTTAATTTGTTTTTAAGGTTTGCCTCTAATCTCCCCAGCTAAATCTCCCTTGCGCAAACAACTCAGCGAAACAGTACAATGCAAATATGAGGGCCAGTTGAGCAAGTGGCTGATTATGGCATCAGGCTGTTTGGTTTGTAGAACAATAGGCCAGTACCACGCTGGCACAATGTGTTTATTTCTTATAGGAACTTCAAGGCAGTAGACACAATGTTAGGTTTGTGGGGAGTCAAAATAAGGCTGACACTTGTTATTATGATGGCTTTGTGTGAAACCGGCTAAACATTCATTGTTACCCCAGGAATTACTCAACGAAAAGATGCAGGCAAGGACACGGTCAAATAAACAGAACACTGTAGGGAGCTGAACAGCAAAACAAACTCTAATGAAGCAAGACAGGGCGACTTGACAAACTGTGGAGAAGTGTCACGGTCAATAGCAGGTGAGCACTCTAACCCGCAGGTTGTCAGTAACCGGTCGCCGCTGACCCACTGGGGCGGGTACATCAACCTTTGGAGCGATCAACAAGTCCTTGTCAGTGACCACGTTGTCTGCTGATCTTTGTGGATTTACTTTTATCACTTCCTGCCTTCACTTTGTTTGTATGAACAGGCGCCAAGCAGCTCCTAGCTCGTATGATCTGATGGGAGTTTCACAGACAGAGCATGCACAGCCACTTTTGCAAACAGGTGCCTTCAAAAAGCCTCAAAATCCCAACCTGGAAAAAAAAAAAAAAAAAAAAGTTTAATTGTAAAAGATCAGAAAAGTGATGGACGGCAACTCCCAGGTATAGGCAGTAGAGCAGCCAATAGGAGGGAACCATAATTGAAATCAGATGCGTTAATTGTTAATAACTAATTACACTTTTTCTGGGGGTGTAATAGGCCATTTTGACACAAAACGGCGGGTAAACACAGGTGTTCCTAATGACATTAATTACGGTTCTGCTCTATTTCAGAGAGCCAGTCTCTGCACTGAGCCGGCATGAACAGCAGCAGACCCCCGGCTCTGTTAGACCTACATGGAACAGAAACTCCATTAATGTCATTAGCAGCACCTGTGTTTACCTGCTATTTCATGTCAAAAAGATGCTGAGAGAAAGGTTTATGAGCCCTTTCCTTTTCAACACATGTAGGCCGCTGTCCCAACAATGGGACAGAAACGCTGTTAAAGTATTCTTACTGTCAACACCATTTGAAAGGTGTAGTTTGACCCACTTCTACCTGGAAAATAACATCATTTCATGTTCTAGGAAAGTTGTACTTGAACAATAGCATCTATGGGAAATGAGCAACAAAGAGGGATGTGAGGCGAGGAGAGATCCAGCCGGCCTGTTTGCAGAGCTATCATGTGGCTGCAAACTGGGGCGGTCGCTGCCTCTCGAAGGTGGTGGTCCCAGGCAGATTGCCACGGCAACCGCCTGACCATGGTTATGTAATGGCCAATCAGGCCCCGTCTACCCCGCTGCTGGCTTTATGGACGCTGTCAGAAAAGGGTGGCACGCTGTTTTTCCTGTGGAATTGTTCTCAGGAAGAGGGCTGTATCTGACTCTGCTTTCCGACTTTGCTTCCCTTTGCAAAGTGTGTTTTTCATCCAAATAAGCCTGCTGCTTTCTTCATCATTTGGGTCCTCATTCTTTATTGGTCTTGGTCTTCAACTTGAAACAAACCTTTCTTCATCATATATCACGATCTTTTGACAGCACTTGCATGATCTTGTGTTAGTGCGGGCCACTCCTGCCTTTCATGTTGACTTTATACAGCTCCTGTGAAACGTGAGGCCAGACAGTATGTACGTTTAAAAATCCATGAAGTCGTGTCTCCAGTCATCTACCGCCCTGCGCCTTGAAATGTTTGCGTGACCGGCTGCTCGTTTCATAAAACATAGAACACACATATATACAGTCCGTGCATTAAAAGGTTTCGGATGTATGGATCCTGCCATGTGTCATCCTGCCTCGCTGAGTTTCATAACAGCGCACCATGAGGGCTGCATCACTGGAAGTCTGCCTGTTTGCCTGTTTTTATTTCTCACATTTGCTGTTTACTTTCTTTCACATTTTCAATTATTTCGTTTTTCCCCCTGTGTTTCTGTCAAAGTGATACACACTCTCTATCTATCTTTGCCTTTTCTCCCCTTAAGGTACCTCTAAGATACAGCTCAGTTCTTCTCGTCTTTAGCGTCTCATAGGGCCCCGGCCTATATTTGAAATGTGTTTATGCAACGCTCGTCTCAGCGCCACATCCCCATCCTCCCCCGGTATGAAATATTTACTGACAGAATCCAAGAGATTTGTCAGGAAAGATCTGAAACCTTCTCAGATGATGGCCCAGGAATGTGTTTTGACACAAAGTTGGACTCGAAACCACTCAATCTGCCATCAGCTCCGTACAGATGTAATCAGATTGGCTACCTGAGCGTGTGCCGCCTTGTAATAATGACTAATCACTCAGTATGTTTTCATGAAATCATCACACTAATCACTGGGATTATGGTCCCCTTTTATCTAGATAGTGTTCAATGTGTGTCTTTCTAACTGTGTATCTGAGTGTGTCTACATTTGTATACATTATCTTTGTGCATGCATATATATGTGTGTGCATGTGTGTGTGTGTGTGATGTTGTCAACACACATTTTCCATTTGACAACAAACACACAGAACTCTTCATGTGGATTCCAGATGTCATAGCGACTGTGCAAATAATCTTCAGTGATACGGACAAATTAAAAGACAGAGGTACATATGATGTAGTGCACTCCCACACAACTCTGTCCTGTAAATATGCATCATGCTCTGTTTTAATCTCTTAATTCCTACCAGACCCATCAGTGGGATGGCCGCCATGCCATACTTAAACTGTAGTGGACATCCCAAGGTTTCCAGAGATACTAAATATGTCCTGCTGAACTGCAGGGAAATGTGTATAAAATGATCCAATGAAGTACATTTTCTAGTTGATCTGGGGCATCTTGGGTTTGAATGTTTCTCTCAATGTAAGTGTGATGTAGTTTCAATGAAGCAACAAGCACATACAGACTGTATATGTGACATGATTGTACAATATGGCAAAAACGTTTTTTCTGACTTTGAAGTAACTTAAGGGGAAATTCAAGGGAATTTAAAGAGGTCAACGCGCCAAAACAATGTAATTCTCCCAGTGAGATGGAGTTACTGACATGCAGTGTTTTTCAGAGGATGTACTCTCTGTGGTTTTGTCTTGTTGCCATGAGTTGAGACATAGCGGTGAGACAAAAGAGCGAAGAAAACACATTCCCCACTTGGCAGCAAAAACCAGATTCTGTCTTTGTAGTGCGGTAGAAACCTGCGCAGAGGCAGCTATGACACCGATGCCTGGAGAGAGGAGAGACAGAAATAGAGAGAGAGAGAGAGAGGGCACAACATAAAAGCCACACAGATTCACCTATGCATTATTTAGAGGGTTAAACCCTCTTGCTTGTGAGACTACAAACAGCAGTGAGACAGCAGCCCCAAACGACTAGTCACCTTTAGTGCTAACTTTCCTGTCGGTTTGCAGTCACGGGATGTGTGTAGGCCTCCGGCAAGTGTGCCATGTTATGCCATAAAGTGTTTTATAAAGTCTTACCAGGAACTGAATGTGTGCACACTTTATGGGTAAAGTATTAACAAGACAGGAGCTGCTGCGGGACAAACAGTGGCATTGTGTGAGGGGATGCATTTGCAGTCAACATCAAAGCCCAGGCACAGACAGACAGACAGACAGACAGACAGACAGAGAGACAGACAGCCAGCTGGTGAGACATGTGAAGCGTCCTCAGGCATAGCTATCGGCCGGGGAGGCTGTGCCACACTCAACACACTCAAGCAAACACAAACCCACACACACATGCACATGCAGATGAACCTGCTATTCAAAAGGTCAAAAATTTGAAAATCAAATGTCATTTGTCAGCATGCAGGAACTTTGCCAGGTTGCAACCCAGCTTTCAAGCTGTTGTTTGGCTTGGCACATACAGAGACACACTCACACACACTCACACACACTCGCAGCTGGTGGTAAACTGTGTCTGTGGAACATGGTAACCCCCTACAGCAGCAGTTGTATAATATGTGATTCTGGCAGAGACCCAGGAGGGTGGGGAGCCTGTTTGCACCTGCGGGTGTATGCATATGTATGTCAGAGAAGTTCATTGGGTCAGCTGTTTGCTTCAGTAATTGATAAAACTTCAGTCAAGACAGGTGAAGACTAACATCAGAGGTTCACTATCCAAATGTGACCTAAATTTAAACACATAAATCCTCACAAGACTCTTAACCATATATGGTCCCTATGGGCTGGAAACTGGGAACATCGACTGGAAACTTCACTAGGCAATGCTGTGCATTTGCTGTTGGCCTAAAAGTGTTCACATCTCACAGATAATTCTCAATACTGTTATATTGCTCAGCACAGCCTGCGATGCATTTAAGGGGCTGATGCTTTTTAGGAAGCATCTGAGCAAAGTAAATGTAATTCAGGCCCGTGGCCAAATCAATATTCAGCTGTGTGTGGGATGTAGGCAGAAGCGGCCGGGATGAATATGGTTATGAAATCCTGGCTGAAAGGGTTATGCAAACACACACACACACACACACACACATACACACAAAGAGTGGGACAGAGAGTGTATCCAGGCTTGATGAAGAGAACCGACATGTATGTTTGTCATGAGCAAAATCAGCCTGGAGGACTTTGAAACAAAACTAGCATGATGGCTCCTTCCTTAACATTTCTCCCACTTTTATCTTTTTGAAGGGATGTGTGTGTGTCTGTTTGTCTCTCTCTCTCTCTCTCCCTGTCTTGAGCACATGACACACACACACACACACACACAGTCCATGCCCATTTTTTGCTTTGAACAAGACCGATTCCAATTGCATTGTTTGGTCTGTTTTGCTTTGGTCTAGTATGTCAGTTTAGTCTCCATATTGGCGGCATTTTGCTGTTACATGATTATCATGATTATTAACATTTCTGAAAGGACAATCTTCTCGGATCCTCTTTGCGGCCATATGTACCGCTGTACCCCGACAGATGTTTCACAGGTGAACCAACGCCATGTGAGATTATAGAGGCCCTTTAATACAGGGAACTGTTGCTCTATACAGTATTATCCATCATCCAAAGTATATTTTAACCTCTTCCACCTCAGTCCATCCTCTCTTTTTATACAGGAGGCAAACACTAATGTTCCAGCATTTAGTCAGTCAAGCCAGTACTCTTTTGTTACTTCAGCTCTTTGTTTACTGTTAATCATAATTTACTTGATTGCACTAAAATGAGCATACACACACACACACACACACACAATCACACACTGTCTGATGCTTCCAGCTCTCTTTATCTCTTTTGTTCCCTCTTTGTTTCTTTCTATCACTCTGTTATCATCTCTCCTTCACACAAATACATCCACACCTACATGCACACAGACATGCACACACACACACACACACACACACACACACACACACCAGCTGCAGGGACAGGATGTTCTGGCTCTGTCTGTATTAAATACATGTTTTAATGAAGTGTCTGTGAGGCCACGCACACCGAGCTGCACTGTGGAAACACAGCCAGACAGAAGACAAGTGTCTTTTTTAATTCGCTGTTTTTTTGTTTGCTTTCATCTGAGGAGAGGTGTGTGTATGTGTGTGTGTGTGTGTGTGTGTGTGTGTGTGTGTGCGTGCGCGCGCGTTTTGTTAATTCTCCCTAATGTACTTCATTAGCAGCCATTAACGTTCTGCTTATCTCCATCCAGTAACAGCGGCTGACCAGGAGGTTCAGCAACAATGAGGAGAATAAGACGACAAATGTGCTTGTAGTTTGTGAGCTTGATATGAATAAGAAGGTAGGGGACTTAGTGTTTGACACTGTGATAAAAGTATACTGTGTGTGTGCCTGTGTGTGTGTGTGTGTGTGTCGGTGCAGATGGGGAGGTGTTTGTGTGTCCGTGGAAGCCACCTGTTGCCTGCAGGGCTTGAAAGAGAACACCTTATTTCATGAGGATTTTGTGGTTTATGGGTTAAAAAAAGAGACATGGCACAGCAGCTGCAGTCATGAAACCGTACGGAAAAAGGCAGTTAAAAGAAAAACGACCTCTTCATGTCACTTCCAGTTTGATACTCAGTGTTAGGAATCCATATCATACAGATTTGTGAGCCTAAGAAGGTGCAGCTGACAATCACATAAGAGGAACAGTAACACTGGGCCTTTTGTTCATGTTATTTTGGGTAGGAAACAAATGTTTTGGTCTAATTCTGTGTTACATCTCTAATATGTAAGCCTGATTATCTGTATATAGATATAGATATAGATATAGATATATGCTGACACACTTAAATGATTTACAGTGACCCCCCACCCAATTTGGATTTATCAGGGGTGCACAGATTGATTTTGTGAGTGCAACTGAAGGTGGACAGCGGTTTACGAACAATTTAGCACTTTAGAACTGATGAATATGTAAATTAAGGTGTGTCAGCCAGAAAGTGCAAAAATGAAGATGCTGTCAAGGGTTTAATTCTAATTATTATAACAGCTCCTTGTGCCTGATGAAGGAAAAACAGCTTATTTGACCCCGAACTGAGCGCACTATTTATTTTAGACATAAAAACTATTTTTAAATCTACCTGCAGCACACTTAGGCTTATGTCTCCAAAGTCGAGTCACGTTACATGTCTCACAAGGTATTTTCCGCATTAATCAGAGGTAGGGAGCTGCCCACATTACAGCCACAAACGTGGTGGAGAGCTTTAACTCGTGGTTTCGCTGCGTCAACTTCAAAGGCCAGAGAGGGGATCACTGCTGTTTGCCGCGTGCTCCACAATATTTGCATGCGGATAAACGCAAAGAGAGCGATGATGAGGATGGTAATGCAGACTAAGAGGTGGAGAGGGAGGAAGATGAGGACCACAGACCTCCTTTGCCGAGGTGTAGCAAATGCCAACTCACTGTAAGGACAATTTACCAAAAAATCTACGGTAGAAGTTCAGTGTTACAACTACAGACTATCTCTGAACAGAAATTACTAGGAATGTTAAATTATTTCGATTGGATTATTCAGAAGCAACAGATCAAATTTGTTTTATTCTGAGAAACAGGAAAGAAGACGACAGGAGATTCTGCAGTCCCATGGCTTAAATAGACATTGGGTTTTTTTACTGGCTAATTGCGGCACACACACACACACACACATACACACACACACACACTGTACATACCAGATACACTTCCCTATACACCCTGAGACTATTTATTTCCACATCTCTCAATTTTGCATATGCAAATAGACCCTAAAGGAATATTTTTCATTTATCTGTTTATTCATTTATTTATTTATTTTCAGTTGGTGAATTAGTCACCAAGCAACCAGAGATAACATCTAAATCTCCACATACAGTTTCAAATCTCCTCCTATACGTTCAGAGGCCTGCATATTACGGTAAGAGGATTTTCATAATTTGTCAAAATATTTGCTGCAGTTACATGCATGTATCACATGATCCCATTGCATTTCCAGAAAAAAAAAATCCATTTTGTTTCACAGTCTGATGATGGCTTGATCTTAGATGAAAGGCACATGCTTTCATAAATCCTATTGTTAAGAATTAATCCTTTTCAAAGATTATTTTCATTCTGTTTTCTGTTTGATAGTAAAGATGTTAAAGCTGGGGGGCGACATGTAGCATGAAGTATCACCCAGACTGATTGAACAAAACAACTGAAGTGAAACTGTGCAGTGGGAGCTATTTTGCACAGTAGATTTGCCATGTTATTGTTCATAGAGATACTCAACATAAATCTGCGCCATGGCAAATGTCAGAGTGTGTATCCTCCTGCACTGTATAGATACAGCCGTTAAAGGCGTGCATGTGGAACAAATGAAAACATATAGAAATGATTTGATGCCTTACTTTTTAATTCGTGATCAAAATCCTTTTGCAGTGTGTGTTCATGGTCCGTTACGTATTGTGTGACACCATGGGGAACAGACTCCATCGTAAAGTGATGGTGTCTCTGAGTGTGTGGGAGACCGAGTGAGAAAACAAGCACGCTTAGTTGCAGAATACAAGCAAAGACGCAAGCAAACTCGCACACAGGCACAAAAATATCTCCTGCCCCTGTCAGTCAACTCGGCTTCTGCGTCTCACTCTCTCAATTTGTCTTTCACATGCACAAGCAGGTCTTTTCAGTTACGCAGCCTGCTACGTGTTCTCCTCAATGAAGCCTCCGTGGTCCAGTCACACTTTGCAGCGTCAACATCCAGATCTACGTCACACTGAGTGTCATTGTCCCCGCACTTCACTGTTTCAGTAGCCCATTAGACATTATTCATTCACCTAACAAGCATTTCCCTCTAGGGGTGCTTTGGCATTCTTTCAGCCTTTTAAAAGCTAATGTTTTACCTGAATGTCCTCATCTAGTTGGTGTAATTTTAGACGGGAGCATCACTGGCAAAAAGCAGCGACTGTGTTTGAGTTACTGATCCATCAGAGGACAAAGAGGTATTGTATGATGAGGACAGGTGACGTGGTGCGAAGATTTTTTTTTCTTTTTTTGGACGGTTTGTTTAAGAGTTTCAGGCTAGAGCCACAAGACAGTGCTGCCATAAATCAGTGGCGTGTGAAGATGTGAAAAACGCACGTCTGCAAAAAGTCAAACTGAAGAATTGCCCCCTCAAAATCTAAGCGTCATTGTTTTAAAACCCTTTTTCCAACATATGCGAACCAGTTTTCAGATAACCATTTACAAGGTTTCAAACCTGGAGAACAAGCTAATGCGCTGGGAGAGTGCCAGAGTTGTGAAGAAGAAAAACCCAAGTACAAAATCATATCTGCAGAGATTATGCAAACCTTCAACACTTAGTTCACATCTTGCAAAATTACATAGATTTCAAGCTTTCAAACACAGTGTTTCAACCTATCAAAGCTTTTTTTTTTCCAGTTCTGAAAAATGACACGATATTTATCTCATAAATGTGTCCTGTTTATATGCTTACTGATGTGCGTTCAAGAGGTGCATTGGTTCATCAGCCTATGCGCAGTATCCGTGTCAGTCTGCTCCATGCTGACTGGAAAATCAGGTGATCACTGTGATAGCAGAGGGAAGACGAGCAGAATCCCTCTGTTGCAATTACAGTGATCACCCTGCTGCTGACGTCCCTTTGTGAAAACACACAGGAGGATTATACTGCACTCAGCTAATAAACCAGCGTCCCATCTGTCACTTAGTAAAATTCGATTCATTAAATAAGGTCTGTTTTGCACAGAGACCTGTGCACCCTGTTCTAGAAAAATGTAAATACAACTGTATTAAGTGAATCATCTCACATTTCTTATGAAGTCATTCACACGGGTAATTGCTGAGAGTAACAGTTCAGTTCACACTGATACAGCACATCATTTGTACACAGTTGGATTCTAGTGAAGTATAGAAACTTAAAGGAACAGTTTGAAAAAAAACAAACGTGTTTCCCCAGTTGTCTTTAGTGCAGTCTATCCATTCAGATAGTTTCGGTGTGGTTTGGCGAGGTTTCCCCTTTGCCGCCATCCTCCTTGCCTCCCAGCACTCCAGTACAATGGGACCGGGTGGGTATTGTTTTGTGGAGCTCAAACTGTCAAAGGCATATGTGAACAATTCAGTAACAACAGCTCTTTCCAGAAACAGATACCCAGGATAATGCACAGCTCTTAGGGGCCAAGAGTTTCATTAGGAACTATTTCCTGTCGAAGACCATGAGTACGCTGCATCTGTCTGCCCCCAAGGAGTGCAGATTCAGGAAGGAGAGATACAGTCAGCCGGTGTTCTTCTAAGGAGGTCACAGCAGACTTGAAACCTCACTAAATCACACAGAAAGTCTCTGGATGGAGAGGTTGCTCTGGGGATAAGGGGGATACATCATCCCTTCACTGTTCTAAAGTGAGGAATAACCTTCAGTGCTGAAGCTCTGGCCAACAATTCAGAAGCCGCTGTGTGTGTGTCTCCCAATAGTGGTTGTTAACCCGGCTTCAGAAGTCCAATCCAATGCTTTAAAGCTCGGGCCTCTTTGAAGCAGCAATCACATAGGAGCCCCGATCACAGCCAATATCACAAATCACACCAACTTTTTGAAATCCACACTTTTTTAAACTCTGATGGTAATTGTTGCGATCTGCACTGAAACTACCTATTTCCCTGATGATGAGAGGCATCCCTCCTGCAGACAGAGAGGCATTGCACACACGAGTATGCAGCCCTCTAAGGAAAGCAAGGCGAAGGAACAAAGGCAGTTTTTTTTATGTCTTCATTAGGGTCGCGATTAGCTCCAATTGAGGCGACCGCTCATATTCCTGGGGTCCAGATGTACAAGAAGAAGCGGTTTCTCCTGCCCAAATTGCAAATTTACCTGCACTCGCACTTCTGCACATACGTACACCAAATGCTCACACACAGCTCATTATTTTCAATGTGCCATTTCAGTGCCTAATTATAGAAAAATACATTGGCCTTTAATGTCTGTTGCCTGCGGAGATTTTCAGGAGCCAGGAGACTGGAGGGGAAAGTAGTGCTTCTCAGCAGCCAGGGAATGTGTCTGGACCACTGCGTCTGTAACCAGGGATGTAAATCACTGTTTAAGTCTGGATCATTTACACTAAACCACTCATCATCGTCTTCTATGGCCGGCTGTGCTCACAGATAATTGCTGGAGAAGACATAAATGGTTGGAAAATGCAAGTAGGAGAAACGTTAATGAGGAAGTGGGAGAAAATAGGAAGAAGAGAGGATGGTTTTGCGTTTCAGAATGCCCTGGAATGCCACGGGGGAGAGTATTTGTGTGTATGTGCTTGCATTTTTCCGTTTAAGTCAATTTTGCTAGTGCCTTTATCTAGAGTGACTTACAATAAGTGGAGCAGGTAGGGGGGTTTGTTGTCTTGCTCAAGGACAACTGCTGGGATTTAACCTGAGACCATCTGGTAGCCGGTGGTGGTCCATCTAACCACTAGCCTCCCCGCATACTTGTGTGTGTGTGCACAAGTGTGTGTTCATGTGTGTCCATCCGCAATGTTTGATAAGTGGCTCCATGCATGTGCACATAAACACACGTTGTAAACATCAGAGCGCTGTTCCCATCAAGAACCACGTGTGCTTTGGACAGCCACAATTTCTCGCCCACACGTTTGTTCGTTTCCACAAAAACACAGCCGTCGGCCCGCTTTTCAAGGTCCCTGCATGAGCTCTGCTAAAAGCTTTTCTAGCGGCGGTTGAAAGAGGATTGCTGCTGGTGGAAAATGAGGGATACATGTGAATGGAGACCACATCAGTGGCATTGCACATTTTTGCAGGGATAATGGAAAAAATAAGACCAACGGAGAGCCTGTTGGCTAATGAAAGTTCCGGTAATATAATATGGGCTTTCGTGTAGATGCACACACACACGCACAGACATTCGCACACCTTTTGCTTGCAGGAGGACCTTGTCTTCATGTGTGAATGTGCAACACGCACTCAAAAAACCTCTCACATTCATTCATCCTCTCCGTCTCTCTCGCTGTTCCTCTCTCATTCACTCGTTCGTTCTCAAGTACACACACCTCCTGTGACACTGAATCGAAACCATCTGCCGGAGCTTGAATGCATGAGCCCACGTAACACATCCACCAAGAAATACGTATCACGGTCACTATGGCAACATGTTCCCACCACACAAAACAAATCTGCATTTGAGAGTTGCCTTTTTGTTCCCACCCTCCTGCCAGATAACAGGAAATCAGCCCAGACGCCTTGTTTGTGGTCATGTAGCACTGATCTTCCAAAATCTGCCGCACGACTAACTAATCTGGGAGAGTGACAGGCGTAATCAGTGTTTTCAGGAAACAGAGAGATGTCTGGCAAAATCTATACAGGCTTTATGCTGGGAGTCCATGTCCTTGTGTGTTTTTAGGGTTCAAATAATCCCCTCTGTAATTTCCATAATGCGGAGATGGTGGGTGGAGCAGACATGGTAATCCAGGACTGGACTCCATGGATTAAGCTGGGATTGTCTGGGCACCACAGTGGGAGCAGATTGAAGCTGTTTTCTCCCACATTTAGTTTTGGGGAGAGCTAAGGCCATTATTGACTTGAGCAGCCATTGGTCAAAGTGGGGAACCTCCCCTCTGATTTGTGGCACACTCACTCATACAAGTGATACAGATTTTAGGAACGCACACCCATCTACACACATACGACCACTGACCTGCCAGATCCCAGCTGATATCTCTGACCTTATGAACTATGAAACAAACTTTATCTCCATTACTCTACATGAAAACATTCGTTATTTTAGCTCTTCTTTTAAGCTCAAACTCGCTTCTCTGAAAAGCGACATCACACCAGCTTTGACATCTTCTGTGTTTGCTGTCACATGCAGCATGAGCACATACCTCCTCTTTATTTGCATTAAGGTCACTGTCCTCGGGGTGCAGTGGAAACACCAACACATGAAAAATACAGCTTAGTGCTCACTTTGCCCCCATGAGTGTGAGCTTCTTATAGCCAAAACCCAGGGACTTTGCCCTGGAACATTTTGGTAGAAAAAGGGGCATAAGAAGCAATATGATCTCAAATACAGGCCTGATACTCAATGCTGAATCATGGAAATAATAAAAGATAAGCTTGGAGCAATGTGTGACTTGTTGTTGTGGATATCAAACCTGTGATTTCCATCTATAGGGTGGGGCTCTCTAACCACTGGGCCTGCTGTCTGCAAAGCTTCCTTTGCATGAAGCTGCATCTATCATGTGGCAATAGTCTTATCCAGTGCCAGGATCATTTGATAAGCTCAATTCAATTCATTAATTTGCCTTATTATACATGACTAGGCAGTGTCTGTGTGTGTACACTCTGAAACCCTATTCCCTCTACCCCCCTCTAGTTTGCCAGAAAATGTGTATTGTTGGCGTTTATATAAATTATGCCCGTGTTTCTCATGGGCATGGATAACAGTGAGCTGACTTGCAGCCATTAAGGTGAAGCTAGTGGCTACTGAACTAGGAGCAACAACAATAATGGCAGAAAAGCAGAAAAAAAAGAAAGAGCAGCAAAGCTAAATGCGCAGCAGACGGGTCTCATTTAAAATCACAGGTGAACCGAGGCTTTTGAATAGGAACGCTGTTGTTTTTCCATCGTAGACTGCCTGTGTTTGTTGTCTCCCTCTTTAACACCTGCGGTGGCTTTACAGGCGGCAGTTAGCTCATTTAGCTCGGGCTCAGGCTACGTGCTGCTTCAAGGTAGACAGCTCATCAAGATAAGCAACAACTGTTCGGGTGTTCTTCCCCCCCCCACCTGAGGGAGGAAGGGCGCTATGCTGACTCCAGGAAAAAGTCGCATATTGTGGCATTAACTGGGGTGTGTTTGGTTTTAAATGGTGTGTTTCAACATTTCTTTAGACTGAAACTGTGGTTAAAGTAAATCCAAATTCAATTAAGATTGCCCTCGTATTAAAAAGCCTGCAGTCGTTGCATTGTAGCTCGCTTATTAAATCGCAGGAATGGAACTTGAGGATTTTCAGTAGAAGCCTGCAGGCCAATGGCTTCATTAGTCCCCACTTACTTTCTGATAAGTGGGGTAAAATTTGCTTTACCTCAGTGAGAAAATGACTAGCTATAGGGAAGCTGACTAATAAAACTCCAATCCCTTAGTAAAGTGTTCTTATTACTGCCAGTTATTTCCACATTTATTTGCCGTATCTTAGGTAAAATAGGACAGACAACAAAACATACAAAGTTTGGTCCCAAATACAAATGTTCTTCACAATTTACAAAGACATGCACAGCAAAAAAAAGTCCTTTTTCAACAAGTCTTTTAGTCTCATATTCAGATGCAGATGCAGATCAGCCCACCAGGATCAAAAAATGACACTTGATTGAAGAAAATTCTGGAGACAAGTTAATTAGCAAAGGAAAACAATTGGGATTGTCTCTGCTTTGTCCAACTTCACTTTTTTGAAGAAGAACAAGATTTTTAAGACTGAGTATGAGACTAAATGACTCATTAAGATGGATTTTATTGTAGTGTTAAGCACTTGGCACTAAATGGTTTCTGAGATTCTCACTGTCACATGCATTCTGAATACATTATGTCTTTAGGTAACATAACCAAATAGTTACACCTTTTTTTTGTATTTAGAATATTTTAGCGCTGTAACAAGCATTCAGTTGCTACCCATCTCTGCTTGGCACAGTGAAAATGGGTCACTGATTAAAAAAAAAAATCTATTTCCGTTGACCAGTGCAGCACTGTGTGTACTATGAGCTGTCAGATAGCTGTCTGTGAACTGTGTCAGCTGGATCAACACTCTGCACTGGTTATCATTTTCAGTGACTCAGAGTCACCCACCGTGTTTGTCACGTCAGCATATCATACTGCCTGTGCATTTTTGTGCATGTAAGAGTGTTATAAAGTGACAGATGCATGTGTGTGTGAGAGTCCGCTGTCTATGTTTGCATCCATATGTTTGGGGATGCATGTTTGCCGTTGTCTTTGCCGTTGTGTTTCTGTCTGTAATTACTGGAAAATCTGCACGTGTTTCTCAGTAAGTAAACCTGTGCAGTTTACAGTGTTATTTGTTACCACATCAAACAGGCCACCCTGCCTCTGCGTCATTTCTCTCCTCTCTCAGCCTTTGTTGTTTTGGGGAGAAACAGCGAAGCAAGTTTCGTCGACAGGAAGCGTGACCTCCAGGGAGAAGAAGTGCTGCGCTGTGTCGAACGGCCTCGCAAAGATCTGCGAGCTGCTTTGATTGGAAATTACAGGATGTCTCTGAGCGCAGTGCCCACCCACACAATCACACTCTGCAGCACGCACTATCGCACCAATCTACTGTATACCCACAGAGGACGCACAAAGGTGTTCACAGTGCGAGATACTCAAATTGCACTGGAACTCGTGTACACGCAGGCACGCACGCGCACGCTTGTTTATCGCTCACCACATGCGTCAGAGCTACTGTAAAACAAACACCTATTATCCCCGAGAGATGTGGCTCAAATCCCCTCAGTAAGCCCACTCAAAGCCCTGGAAATGCAGGTTTTGCAGCGGCATGTCTCAGCCTGCCAAACACAAAGCCCACAACATCAAGAAGAGAGAAATAACCACCTTGTCGTCTTCGCTTAAAGCAGGCTTGACTCCAGACAGCATGGCTCACCGTTAGAAGGATTACAGGGAATATTCACATATAATGTTTTTATTTGTTGATACTGAGCACGCCAAGTACAAAGAAGAAAGAACAGGCCCCACACACTGAATGCAGACCGGGGTCCCTGTTCCATCCCCCACACCAGTGCACTGCAAAAAAAGAAAAAAAAAAAACCCTCCAACTTGACAAGTCCTTTAGTCTTATATTCAGGCTTAAAAATCCATATTCAGACTTTAAAATCTTGTTTTTCTTGAGACAAGTGAAAAATCCGCCAGCAATATATGATAATCCCACTTGTTTCCAGTGCTAATCAACTTGTTTCCAGACTTTTCCTGAATCAGTTCCATTTTGTTGATCCTAGTGAGCTTATCTGCCTTATTGTGCCTTGTTTCACTAGTTCCCAGAAGTAAAACCAATCAAACTTCAGTGAAAACCTTGTGGGATTATCTTATTCAACTGGCAGATCTTTTTTTTTTTTCACTAGAAAGAGACACAGCAGTTTAACACTAAAGAGAAGACTAAAGTTTCTGATGGAGATTTTTGCACTGAGGTCTCATCTTAAATGCTGCCGTCCTCTTTTCTTGAATACCCTGATTTGTGTATCTTTTGTCTGTGAAACTATCATACAAATAAAATTGTTAATATTATCATCATTAACTGTACAAGAGAGAGGTTGGGAGTTGACAAAGTTGCACTGCTCATCCGTTTGCTCGCAGCTTTGCCTGCTCCATTGTTTTCAAAAAGGTCAAGTAGGGCACAATGTTGGAATTTACCAAAGATGGGATTTGGGAAACATTAATGGCCGCCCATGCAAATCTGTCTGAAAAGAGTTGAAAGCTCTTGAAAGTGCAACCCCTTCTGAGAAAGATTATTCTCTTTGCTCTCGTGCTAAACCCTCTGCTCTTATTCCACTTATTCTGAATCTCGTCGCAGCCTTAAACGTCTGCCTCCAACTCCTATAGCAGAACTCAAGTTTCTCACAACAACTTTTCACACAATCCCCTCTCTCTCTCTCTCTCCCTCTCTCTCTCACTCTCACACACACACACACTCACTCTCTCTCCCCCTCTCTCTGCCTGTGTTTTCCCCCTTCACTTCCTTATTGTGGGTCTCCCGCGATTGGTCGAAGGAGGTGGAAAGTTGGCCAATGGGAGTGCAGTTGCCAGGCAGCCCGTGCCTTGTTTGGAGCACAGGGTTCACACAGCTGTTCCATTGAAAAGCAGCAGGACGTAAT
This sequence comes from Myripristis jacobus, assembly GCA_900302555.1. Lineage (NCBI taxonomy): Eukaryota > Metazoa > Chordata > Actinopteri > Holocentriformes > Holocentridae > Myripristis > Myripristis jacobus. The sequence continues at coordinate 44,869 of OMLB01023427.1, forward strand.
AAAGAGGGCCCCTCAGCATACACACACACACACACACACACACACACATACAAAATATGCACTCACACCCAGGCTCTTTCAGACGTTCACATACTTTGCCAGCACACACACACACATGCACGCGCGCGGGCACACACACACACACACACACACACACACATGATCAAGACAGATCCATTTTTTATGGAGATAATTGTGAAAGCTTTTCTGTGTGACAGTTTCTCTGTTGATTATTGATTTCTGTTTCCCATCACTGAGAGGGATGTGTAGTTTATAGATATGTTTTTTTATCTTATGTTTTATATCATTACATATGTAACAGGTTGTACTGCCAACTTTTTGAGCCAGCTTTCATCTTTAAGACATAATTTCATAATTGGCAAACACTATCAAACTCATGAAAATAACATGAAGATAGCTCATTTTAATAGAAGAAAAGAGGGATTTCAGTGATTTCCTACTTTTTGAACTGCGCCACAGTAAGCCTGTCATGACAATATGTTAGCTGAGAAATGACTGGGTGGACTGTATATTAAGAAAATCCCTACCACACAGTTTAATTGTTATATTGCACAGAGACAGGACATCAGGGCAGAAAAAAAAGCAACTTTGACCTTGCCTGTGTCGGTCCACAGTCTACTTTTGCAGCATGACAGATTGCTTAATAGCTTTGGAGAATTGTTAACCAGGCTCGATGACCCACATCAACCCAGCAATGCATTGTTTGTCCATCTGTCCCTCTGTCTTGCTGTAGCAATATCCACAGCCCTCCGCAACCAATTTACAGTTCTCAGCCTACATTTCACACTTGTTTTGTCTCCGTTTCAATCAGTGTAAAAGGTTGCTGGGATGTAAACAATGTGATGAAGGGATGAGGGGGATGAAGAGCAGTGAGGCCACTTGATTGATTGGGATATGCCGTGCTGAAACATGCGTCATGTGGCATATGGTGAGCTTTTCTTGGTGAGGCAGAATCAATAATTGTCTGAGCGTACGCACATACACACTCGAGAACGCAGACACATGTACACACACGGAGCAGTATCGTCATTATGCTCTTAATGGAGATTTCAGTAGCGTATGAGTCACTCTGCGGGAACAATGGAGTAATTTAAAAGACAAAAGGGCACAGCTCCGCCACGGCTCCTCAGCACTGCTCATGCTACAGTGCAATATGTGGCAACCAAATGTCAAGGCTGCCTTTAAATGTTCTTCTTGGCCCCTTTTTCACAGAGAGCAAACACTCATGGGTCAGTTGTCCTCTCCACGGGAAGCTACTGTGTGTGTCTATGTGTGTGTGTGTGTGTGTGTGAGCTTTTGTGCATGTCTATGTGTGCTTGTGTGAACAATCAATATGCCTCCCGGGGTGTGTTCCTAAAAGAGAGCATCCATTATAGCGATGAGTCTTCCCGAGAACAGCATAGCACAGACAGTCAGACATCCAAAACAAATGGCTTCGTGATTCATTTTTCCGCTACATATTTTATGCGGTTCATCTCCTTAGATATTCTCGTCCGTCTAAGTTGGGCTACTCACTCTGGATTTGTCGAACAAGCAACGCAGTCGAGTGTTACAGTTTGTAGTCCTGAAGCGCAGAATGGGTTGGCATTTTTGAGCCACTGGTTCCCTGGCCAGACTTATATGCCTGTTTCCACATAAAGTTTTCAGTCCTTTATAGAAAATACGGTCTGTGGTTAACATGAGCCTAAAGGAGTTGAACATTTTGCTCAATGACACAAATCAGACCCGTTATCATCTAATTTTAATCCTTTATGTGCTTGAAAAAAAAAAAAAGTTAGGCTACGCACTAACAAGTTGCTCAAGCTATTGAAACTACAGCAGCGATTGCACACATGTCATATCTTTACCTCAGGCACACCTCTCCTTCAGAAGCTCTTTGGCTTTATCCTGTGTTCAATCATATGTCTATTAAACTATTCCACTTCTTGTGCATGAAAATTTTAGAGAAAAAAAACCTATGAAAAAAATCTACAGAAACATGTCATCCCTATTACACTGTATGGCTGCAATGTAATGACTCCCATTAACGCCATTCCCACATCCTTCCCTGATTCTGCTATTGTTGAAACTTACTAATCTAGATATACACTATATGGACAAAAGTATTGGGCCACCTACATGTTATACCTACCGGAGCTTTTATGACATCCCCATCTAAATCCATAGGCATTAATATGGAGTTGGTCCCCCTTTGCAGCTCTAACAGCTTCCACTCTTCAGCTTCCACTTTGCAGTAATACCACTTACAACTGATGGTGGAATATCTAGGAGCGAAGAAGTTTCACAAACTGACTTATTGCAGTGGTGGCATCCTGTTACATTACTATTATGGTACCACACTGGAACTCAGTGAGCTCTTTAGAATGAGCCATTCTTTCACAAATGTTTGTAAAGGCAGACTGCACGGCAAGGTGCTTGAATGTATACATCTGTGGCAATGGGACTGAATGAAACACCTGAATTCAATGATTAGAGGTGTGGCTCAAATGCTTTTGTCCAGATTGTCTGCCTCTTACCTCTTGCTCTGTGTGTCCCTGTCAGGCCACCATCAGTGACCTGGTGACTTGCCAACCTGTCATGACCAAAGATGTGCTGTGTACATTTACAAGGACTTGACTGACCCACAGGTTAGCTAAGCTGACTAAATGCCAAGGTATGGCGTTGCTTGCCAGTTTGGACATACTGTATGCATTTTAAAGGGGCCGTTCACTCAAATTTCAAAGTGGCAGAAAAAAGTAAAGCCGAGCGTGTAAGCACATGCATGTTGATCAAAACTGTGTGCCTTGGCTTGATCTCAAATAAATTCCCCTTCTCTTCCTCTTCCAGCTCTCCTCCCTTCCTCCCTTTTCCATCCTCCCTTAACCTTCTTTTCTCTCAAGCTTCTTGCAGTGTTGAACTTACTGACAGAAAGCCCCCGTGCTAAACAAAAACACAGCTTTAATTTGCCTCAGCTATTCTAGGCAGGGTTAAGACAACATGGTTTTTATTGACTGACATGTGTGGCCTCTGCACATAACATAAAAGTGCTCCTACTCTCTCTGGCGAAGGATGTTAGAGAGAAAAATATGTAACGCAGAGGGAATAATGCATGTACTCTCTTACACACAGATACATACATTTGCATATTTTTAAAACACGTATAGTCTTCCTTTGATTTTAAAGCCACACTCTTGAGTTTTCATTCAGAGTGCCTCTATGTTTCAGGCAAACATTGTTGGACGGTTTTGCATGTGGCTGTTGACTGACCCACAAAAATTAAGTACATAATTATCAAACATTAACCAAACCCAACGGTACCAGGCTTTCCACCCTGCCGGTAAATGACACCTGAACTGAAATAACCAGACTTTGTTAATATTTACTTTGCCCTCACCTGTTATCAGAAATGTCTCTGAGAAAAGGCAACTGAAATGCACACTGCCAAAAATAAACTCTGTTTGCTCTTATCAGGGATGGAAAATCACACTTAGTTGTATGATAGTGTGAGAAATGATCGATGTGTGCAATTAGCCTCTCTATTGGCAAGGCTGTTGCGATCAGCGCAGGGTCTGGTGGATCGGGCAGATACCGTGGTACTTCACAGTAAATCATATTATTTGTGGAATTTACTGGCGCAGACGGGAGGAGATAGCACGGCGGTAAGGTTGTTGAGATAAGACTGAATTACGGTATCAAAGCATGCGTTCTTTGTTAGATCCAGTTTTACAGTGTATAATGATACTATCCAGGGTTACAGTGTAAATACACGGTGCATAGTTTGGTGAAAACATTCAGAGGAGGCCACGTGAACAGGAGAAACATGGTGTGGTGGGACGGCAGGAGGATGAAAGTCCATCTCCATTGTGTTGTTGTTGTCCGGGGAGCCACGCACTCCACACAAATGTGGGTCTATGGCTCTCAGCCAATAAACTGATCACAGTCTGTGACCTTTGCCCTTTGCCCTTGTTAACCCCCTCCACCCCCTCACACCCGCCCCACCGCTGCTACCTCCAGCAGACAGGCTTGGAGCAGATGGGATAGTCTGGGGGAAGGGCTATTCTTACACACACACAGCCTTCTCGTCAGACTATGTGTCTGCCCCTCTGTCTCAATTGCTCTCTGTCTCTATCTCACTCTTTGAAAAAGTCTGCCTGCCTCTATTTCCCACCCTTTCATTTTACTCTTTCACACACACACTCACGCACACTGCCTCTCTATCACCTTCCCTCCTGGATTTATGCCCTCTAGTTACATAATATTGATGTTTAGCCCGTTCACTGTAAATTAGATGATGTGTTATTCAAAAGCCCCGAGGCAAGTGGTGTTAATGCCGTCATCAATTATCTGTCCAATTACCATAACCCACCCTGTTCCTCAAACCTGTATCGATACACAACCCACACACACGTCCATAACTTCATTCACACACGCTCCCTCATTCACGTACATCGAGGCACATAAATGCACGCTTGCTCCGGCCGACTCCTCATGTAAATTCCACACTGACCTGCGAGGCCGCTTACCTGCCCTGACCTCAGCCTCCTGGTGACAAACACATGACACATACCTCGCTTTAAGCATCTTCCTCGCCAAAGAGATCTCTCTTTGTCCGGCGAGGCCAGAGGTGGGGCTGTGAGGAGGCTGTTATTTTCTGGCCAGGCTGGAAAATCCATAATTTTTACTCTAAAAAGTTAATTGCAACCCTAATCCTAGCTTTAACTCAGCTGTAACATCACCACAGGCCTCTCGCCAACTCCAACCTATGACATAATAGACCAAAAATATATTTTTCGATCATTTATAGTAATTTGTTTTTGCTTTGTGACTTGGCGAGAGAGTAAAAACAACCCTTAGAGAGTGAGGACAACTGGCGAGGCCGCTGGGCATCTGTCTGAGCAGCTGGATACAACAGGGAACAATGGTTCGACTGTAGAGATGATTTGGCTGGGAGGCGAAGGCCCAGACAGACAGATTTTATACTCTGAGCTATGTCTGTAAGAGGGATTTTTCAAGCTGTAGATTAGATATCAAAGGCTGCGCTGAGAGATGGATGGAGCGTTTGATTTGACCAAAAGCATCACTGTCTTTCAGTTTTCCCCTAAAATAGGACATATGTGGTACTATTTGCAGTAAACCCCTCAAATCAGATACTGCTGTTTACCGGTATTTACTGACATGGCCCCCGCAGACAGGTGCAGGTATAATAAGTCACCCCCCACCGCCCCTCCCCTTTCTCCTTTCCTATTAATGCTGCTTCTCACACCTCCTCTCCTAAGCATTACGTCACCCTTAACAGGAAATGAGATGCTACAGCTCAAGGTGTTAGACGCTCTGTTTCAGTATGTTTCTCCAGTTGTTAAACATTTCAGGCAGTCACTTTGCCCTGTCGCTCACTATTCATGTGATAATCTTATTGGATGTTTCCTTACAGAGTCCCAAATGAACAGAGCTGATGTGGGCACAGCCATAAACAAGCCATCATAATACCCATGCTGCCCCATTTCCCATGCAATATTATGCAATACAAGCTGCTCTCAAGGTAACTTGTGGAATAATGTGTGGGCTTATACTGCCCCTCTGTGATCAGCAGCAGTAATGCGCTTTTTCTATCTTAAATGATTGTATTTCTGCAGTAGTCCACTAGATGTCAGCATTTTAGGTCAGCTTTGTCTATCATATCCTGAGCCAAACTGAATTTTTGAACATTATGATAGAAAGATATTAACAGATGGGTCTGCCTTTCTGTCTTCTATCTTTGTCTGTTTATGTATACAGCTAGTGTTTCTGTGTGTTTGCTTGTGTGTGCATGTATGTATGTGTCTGTCCATTTGTGTGTGTGCATTAATGTTTGTGTATGCATGTGCCTGCATTGATGTGGAATTAACATGTGTAGATGTGTGTCTACATAGGCATGCATCCACCTAAATAAATAAGCAAATAAATAAACAGCTAAATGTTTGGGATAAATATGATGTGATATGTGATGTTTGAAATGAACACAGAGACTACAGTGACAAACACCTTCTGAGAATGTCAACAGGTTATAAAAACAATATTTAACTGCTAGAATGATAAATACAACATTTCCTCCATAATAAGCCAGAATGAATAATGTGGCTGAGAAGAATATCAAGAAAACTGGCCCATCATATGTGTCCTTAAGCTCCCTGTTCTAAAAACATCTGTGTAGATCTGAAAAGTGTTCACTCTGTAATACTTTTTTTTTTTTTTATGACTATCAGATGTTTTCCATATCTTTTCAAGGGAGATATATGTTGTAGGATCAAGATGGTTATGGAATAAATGTTTTTGGAAGCGAGGAGGAATATTTTCTTCCAAAAATGATGAATCAACTATATTTCAAAGACACTAAATGTTGAATTTCTGTTAAGAATTTATAACCCTGAAGAAAACAAAAGGCAACATGGGGCAATCTTACAGTGGTGCTCACCAGGCAAAATACATACAAAACAGGATATGGAGCCGCCATAATACATGCAATTAAAGGAAGGATTTATTTGTGTACTCGTAAGGTCCCAAAGGTTTTATCTTTACAAAGGCAAGGGGAAAAGTTTTGGGAAAAGAGCATGTGGAAAGTTGTGCATCCATTTCACATTCTATTCCCAAGAATTTTCCTTGTAAATTAATGAATAAATAAATAATGTGACTTTAAGTTTAGTTAGTATCCAACTAATTCCTTTTATTTACTTATATTCTATTTTCTCCATCTCCTGTTTCATATAAGAATTTGTCCCCTAAAATGCATATGTTGTCTTTTGGATCAGAACGCCTTCAACAATCCACTTTGATCGCTTCACTTGGCCTTTTAGTTGATGGTTCCAAATAGATAAGTTCTGAGATAAAGCTCATTCAGTTGCACAACTCAAGCAAGTTGTAATAATTTTATGCACATACTTTGATACAACTTACATGTAATACACATACTCTTTGCACTTTGTAAGGCACATATTTATATAGTTAGTATAATTAGTTTAGTTTTACTTTTTTCTTGCTACTTCTCCTAATTTAAGTTTGTGAATTTGAGCAACTGCAACTAATCCAGTTTCCCCTCGGGGATCAATAAAGTATTTCTGATTCTGATTGTGATTCTGATTAAAACAAGTCATATTCTGACGAAGTAACTTTCACAATGCAACAATGCAAAGCACAGCTAAACCTACACAAGAAAGCCATTTTATAATGTCATTCTTTAGCATTAGCGCATAATCAGTCTGATAGAAGAAAAGGTCCCCAGACCTCCTAAAGCACAGTGGTGTATTGACATTTGGGTCAAATGCCAAGCAGTTTCCAGGAGCCACTTGTCACCCCCATGTAACCACTGGGATGCTAATGTCTCCCCAGAGCGTCGCAAACAGCTGCCACTGTGAAAACCAACTCTAACCTCTGAACCCTCTTCCTTAAGCTGCCCCTCTTTCCCGTTATTGATCCTATAGATTCCACTGATGTTGAGGGTAGGTGTGAGAATTCCCTTACAGATATAGGTATTTAAGGAGTCATTGCCTATGGCTCATCTGTGAGCCCAGAGTGTGTGTGTGAAAACTCCCCATACAGAAAGGAGCTCTGAATTAGGTCATTAAGTCACCAACTGCCCACGTTTGTGTGTGTGTGTGTGCGTGTGTATGTGTGTGTGTGTGTGTGTGTGCGCGCGCGTGCAATTCAAAGGATGCCCCATTCCTGTGGGACTGCTTGGCTCAGCAGCTTTTAGCGTCTCTCAGTCCATAGAGAGAGGCAGGTATGTCGTCAGCTGGATAACACTGACAAATGCAAGAACTCAACTTTGACACATAAGGAAGCTGTGCACACATCAGGTAAGCAGCAGACATACATCATACTGGCTGAACAATGGCTTTATTGTATTATCTGCAAACTGCCCTCCATATTCTGTTACTCATTCTAATATGATATTAAAACCTCGCGTTACCAGTTACTCAAAAGATTGTCGATCATATAGAGAAATTCTGTTTGTGTCATATTATTCTGTAAGATGTTGTTCACTAAAAGGCTATTATTGTGTTTATTGAAATGCTAATAACGATAGAAGATTCAATTCAGTTCAATTTTTGCATATTCTACTGCAGATGAAATGGAAGCACTCACTCTCCTGCTTATGTTCTTTGTGGTATCTGGACATTCGCATGTGCTGCATCCCAGTAAGTACAGCATCAGTCCTGATTAACATGCCTACAAAGAATTCTGCAAGAATTTGGGCTTTAACAATAAAGTAGTTCATCTGTCTTTCACTATTTCCAGTAATGATAGTCTCTATAAACAAGAGGTCATAAACACTTCCATGCAAATCAGTTTTTTCACAGGAACACTAAGTGTTATTAAGGATGTAACTGTGTCTCTGATATGTATGAAACAAGATTAGTAAAAAAAAAAAAAAAATGTGTCTCATGTGTCTGCATTTTCCTAGAAGAATATGCATTGGGTAATGCTATTCTGAACCCCTGATGTGTCCTCAATGCTATCTCTGTTGTAGGATTAACTATCACAGAGAGAGCTGGACTGGACAGTTACACAGACCACTGGACAGACTGGAGAACTGAAAAGCCAAGAGAGATTTCCATATCAGCGGAGGAGAGAGGAAATGAAGAGACGCACAAGAAAGAAGTAGCTGCAACCTCCACTGAGGAGAGGAAAATAGAGCAGGAACAGTGGAAAGAGGGATTAACTCCAGAGACAGACCTGGAAAAGAGGAGGATGGCAGGTTTCACTAAAACTGGGGATACAGAAAAAACCCTGGACCGTAATCAAGGCTATGAGATAATAAGTAGGGAAAGGCTGACACCTGAAACATTGTTGGAGAATAAGAGCTTAGGGGACAAGACAAAAAGAGAGGAAGACGCCACAGTAGCTGATACTGCAGATGGGCTGATAGATGAGCATTTAGATACAGATCAAGAGGGTGAAGTGGCGGAGATAGACGATGGACTCAATCCAGACACTAATTTGGCGAAAACAGAGAAACTTGAGGAGAACAGGAAAATGAAAGAGATCCTAGGAGATAACACAGAAAGCCGGATGATAGTGAAGACTGTGAGCGGTCATAATACAGGGATACAGGAGAAGAGAGGAGATGGTCAGACAGATACTGAAGTTATGAAAAGTGGTCAAATTGAGACAGAAAAGCAAAGCATAGAAAAAGAGGAGGTGGAGAGCAAGCTGGTGGCAGGGATCGGGCTTGATGTGGATAGTAGAGAAGATCATCATGAGAATGGAAAGAAGCAATTTAGTGAAAAACAAGGAAACGTGGAAGAAAATAGTAATGGAAAGAAAATAGCAGAGGAGAGAAAGGAAATAACCAATGCAGAACAGAATAAATTGGCAGAGAGAGAAAAGGAAGATCACCTAGTTATTCGCAACCTCACACTTCCTTTAGGCACAGTTTCTGCTCATGTGGAGAAGGAAATAGCGACTCCTGCCACACCCCAATTTACCACTCAGGCTCAAATTCCTGCAAGTTCCTCTTCCTCTGCTCATCATTATAATGTCCCACCATTACCTCCAGTTCTCCCCCCAGTTCCTCCAGTCTTACCATCTCATCCCCCGTCCCCATTCACCAAACTAATTCCTCAGTTCTCTCTTCCCTCTGTCACTCTTCCTTCTGCTACATCCGCAAATCACATCTTTGCATTAACAACAGGCCATGCCCAGACTCCAGCTGCAGAGGTGGAGTCTGTCTCCCTGGTTGCTGATTTCCTCTCAGAGGTGCTCAAAGTGACAGGGAGTCCTGGACATCACCTCAAGCAAAACCCACTGGAAGTCAAAGTTGGCCCGACTGCAAAGGTGTCAATCAGCAGCAAAAAGGCAGAAGACGTCAGGGTTAAAAATATAGCTGAACCAAAGAGGCTGCAAACTACACACCAAATTAAAGACACAAAGGAAACCAATACTATCATCCAACCAAAAGAGACTGAACTCATTGCCAAGGAATTCACTGCCAAGGAGCAGGAAGCAACGCCAAAACCCAAACAAGTAAAGTTTATAACCGACAACCTAAAAGTTACACCTAAGCTACAACAGCCAAAACCTACACCAAAATTAAAAGAAAATAACTCAACTGCTAAGCTGGTCAACCCTACACCTAAAACAAAACTCTCAAAACCCACAGGCAAACCTAAACTTTTTAAACCAATGGAAAATGAGACCAAACCTACGGTGAATAAAAATAAAGCATCCCCTCCCAAACCACAAGTGACCCAATCTTCAGCCAAACCACCACTGACAGGATCAACCGGCAAAACACCTGCAAAGAAGCCAACAAAAATCAACAAAAGTAGCAAAAATAAGAAAAGCAAGAAGTCCAAGGGAAAGACAGGGAAAAAGGGCAACAAAGCCAAGAAGCCTTCAGAAGAGAGGGTGGAGGTCACCACTCCAACATACTTCCCTTACTTCAAGGACAACTACTGTCCTCCTGAGTGTGCTTGCTATGGAAGGTAAGAGCCATATAAAGCCATACTGAAGTGGCCATCCTGAACACAGTGAATAATGTATTGAAAAGAAGAAGGAATAAAGATAATCAAATGATATAGATACCATATCTTTCTATAAATTTCTATTCCTAATGCTCTCCTCCGCTTAAAAATGGCCAGTCTTAAGTATTGCATGAAGTAAACATTTTACCAAACCTATCACCAATGAGTTGTGCAACCTCTGAATGTGTCATTTTGTATTGTTTTCCAGAGTGGTCCAGTGTTCAGACAAAGGTGTGGACAAAGTTCCTTATGGCATTCCCTATAATGCCCGCTACATCCTCCTCATGAATAACCACATCAACAGCATCCAACTGGACCTCCTCAACGAATACACCTCTATGGAGTTTTTAGTGTTGAGCAACAATCGGCTAACAGATGGCACCATAGAAGGGGCTTTTGAGGGGGTCCCAGCCCTGAAGCGCCTCTACCTGGATAGTAACCTTTTGGAAAGCGTGCCAACTGATCTCCCGGCTTCTCTTGAGGAGCTTCGTCTGGACAATAACCGACTGGGTGTGATGTCGGAGGCAGCGTGGACACGGTGCCCTCACCTCTTGGTTCTCAGCCTGAGCAACAACAGCCTGGGGAACGGGTCTGAATCGCTCCCTGATGCAGTGCTGTCTCCTCTGGGCAGCCTACGCACACTGAACCTAGATCACAACCAGTTAGCCTCAGTTCCCCTGGGCTTACCACTGTCCATCAAGGAGCTGTACCTCAGAGGGAACCTCATTCAGCGATTCCGTGGAGGGGCCTTCAATGGGACATCTGAGCTGGTGGTTCTAGATTTGAGTGCCAATAAACTTACAAACAAGGGTCTTCTCAGGGAGTCCCTCCTCAATGCGACACACTTAGAGAGCCTTAACTTAGAGGGGAACCGACTAAAGCAGGTGCCACGGCATCTTCCCCTGTCACTAAAAACCCTTAACTTGGAGGGCAACCTCATATCCTCCATAAACAAGGCTACCTTCCTCACTTTGCCAAACTTGGAACACTTGGGCCTTGCAAGGAATAAGATCTTCAGAGTGGCTCCAGGTGCGTTCAGGACTTTGCCAGTCCTGCACCAGTTAGACCTGTGCCACAACGCCTTGCGCCAAGTGCCCAGACAGCTGCCGCGAGGTCTGCACTCAGCAGCGCTCACCCACAACAAGATTCAGTCAGTTCCTCGCGATGCCTTCTGCTGGGGTGCCAAGACGCCGGCCCTCAGCCAGCTTGTACATGTGCAGCTGCAACACAATTTGATAGATCTAGGCAACTTAGATGCACAGGCCTTCAGATGCTTGAGGGGTTTCCAGGTGGTGCATTTCTACTGAGCTGTTGTACCGACAGGGGAAAGAATACAAACTGTGTGCGATGGAATATCTTCTTACCCGGACTGTTTGCATGCACAAGTCAAACAAAGATTAATATTTTTGTGGTGGCGACTCCCCTACCTTATGCTCCATCCAAGACTTGTGGTGAATACCGCTGCTATGCCAAAAGCCAATGGTGGAAGTTGCACAACAGTGTAAAGTTATATTTATGGTTTGTGAAATATTATTTATGTGAACCTCCCAACCCCACTTTTTGACTGCACTCTTTGGGCACATTCAGCTTCACTCTACAAACAATTTCTTTTGTTTGTTGCCTGGGCTGGGGAGTAATGCATTACATGCAAGCACATTACAGTGATCTGGTAAACAAAAATAGTAATCCTTTAAATTAAAGACAAAACAGAAAGAAAAAGTTTTTTTTTTAATTTGATCTGCCTTTAAAAAAAAGTGTACTTACTGGATCACTAAGAAATGAAGGTGCGATGATGGGCATTTTCATTTTGGGATAATAATTTTGGGTAAATGTTCAATTCAATAAAGTCTCTTTGTTTGTACTTTATATGGATATGTACAATACGAACAAGCTATGCTGGTTGCTACACTGCTAAAGCTGACAGAAAAGAATCCTTATTACAGTATTAGATGACAAAATGATTGTGTGTAGAAGTTTCTAAAGAAAAACTTCCTATCAAGAAATACAGGGATTAGATAGTTCATGAGGTTGAAAGTTTCAAAAAGGATTAATTTATATTGTCTTCTATGAAATCTAGTCAAAAATATCCAGTAGCTGTTTGCAAGGTGGGAATTAGCTGAGAAAATGAAAACTCAAAGACTGGTAAAATAGTAGTTTTAATCCTCATGAAGGCATTTAAAAATAATTATTATACATTCATTATAAATTTAGTCCTGCACCAAAACTGCTCCAGTAGGTCCAAATATGAATTATGAAGTTTCATGATTTATTTAAATTGGTAAATGCATCACAGCACTGCTCAGAATCTACAGGTTTCAAATCCACTCCAGAACAACTTTTAACACATGGTATATCACATACAGTAGTGATGGTTACATCGTTTTCTTATATCACCTCTTCATGAATGTGTTCCAGTTGGAACTATAACATCTTAAAATGGAGGAAGAATCATATTCACATCAGCAGGCTGGTGCATATCAACCCTCTGTTCATTGCAGTGAGCCACATCCAGACTCCTCGTGCATGTGTCTTATTTAACAATGCTCAGTCTACTGACAGCAAAGATCTGCTACCATGCAGGATGTACAACAGGGAGATGGGATCAAAACAGTGTGATTTTTCCTCCCCAGAATATGCTCATGTCATCTAGCACTCTACAAACTGCACTTTTATGCTTTCATCTGCTTGTTTATTCAAAACATGCAGTAGCATAATGCATCAGTTGGTGGGAGAAAGGGGTTGAACTCTGGACTTTGACAGCCTCAATCAGCCATGTATTCTTTTGAGGTAGCTTCAAACACAAACACCACCATCTGCTCTGTCTTGCTCCCACAGACAAACGCACGCATATAATTCTCACACACAAACACAGCGCTCTTTTCACACAATGTCACTTTTTGAAGTTGAAGCTGTAAATATTTCTCCTCTTAATATACAAAAGGAGGCACTCACATCTGATCCTGAGAAAACCTGCATTCACATTGTTTTGACAGCAATGAAAAAGCACATCTGAGCCACATATTGTGAAACAGTCCAACTTTTTTTGGCATGTGTAAATCCTATGATGAAGAAAGATGTCTAACAAGTCCGGTGACTCAGTCAGTAGAGCCAACTATTGTGCCTCCACCCCTAAAATAATCCTTTTTTCAGAATTAATACTGAATCAGGAATGCAGACGTTCAACATAAATAATCAGAGACACAGATGAATGATAAACAAATGGTTTGCCATCCATAAAACTAATCGTAGCTGTGCAAATTTACCAGGTGTGCCAGAGACACAATACAAAACAGAGAAGCTATTTCTGAGGCTGATCAGTTCTCCCAGTTCAACCAAGTCTAATTGTATTTGCAAAGCCAAATATTGCTTAATCACTAGTGCCCTGCATTCATCACAGCTAATGCCGCAGATGTGATAACTAGGTCAAAACACAAAATGCTTTTCTTCTTTATGAAAACACTACAGGGCATGTATTAATATTTCATTTCCAGGTAATTCTGAATACCTGCTGGTATCAAGGCTGTTAGACTGTTTGCCCTCAGGCCATCTGCCATCACACTGGACTCTGTGATGTGGCAGCCACACATCTCTGCTACTGGACACCTGTAACCTGCCTGAACACTTTTCAGTGCACAGACAATGCTCTGCGATCAAGCTTTTTTTCTGTTTGGCAATACAGTGTGCATAATCTCTATCAGAATGCCACTTGAGCACCAGCTTAGACGGTGTTGAGCTGTGGCTTACATTTTATGAGTAATAATGTTGGTGTGGATTTTCATTTCAGGGCTTCAAAGACGAGGATTTCTGAGATCCAATATTGTTGTTTTATTAATAATGAATGGTGTGTGCATAACCTAATTCATGTGTTGCTCTTTTCATGGATATTAACTGAGCACAATATTTTTGACTATCAGATGAGCAGATAATATCGTTGTGAATGCAGCTCCAATCTCTACAGTTAGTTTTAGGCTTTTTTGTTTGTTTGTTTAAATCACCTATTTATTATTATTCAGCTAAATCTAATGGCCAACATTTTTTGGTCATGTTTAGCCAAAGAGGTATTCACCTTTATCCAAGTTCATTCAGCATTGATTCCAGCTGTAACATTTACAGAAGGAACGACCACAAACACTATAAAATATTTCTGCCTGAAATCAAATTCCTAACGTGCTCCAAAACAAAACCACCATAACCAAGCATTGTGTGTAACAGGCTAAAATGAAACAAGAATGTGCTGCTGTGTGTTATTTTCTTGACTGTTTGACTTGCTGGACTGTGCCATCATCCCTGGCTGCTTCTTACTGGAATAAGAAAATAAATATCAGGCGGGGGAATAAAAGCATTTTGATTTTGGGGTCGGGCTGCCTGGCAGAGATGAGGTGCTACAGCTTGTTAAAGCTCCAGCAGTAATTTTCCCATGCCGATAAATGGACAGTGGTCAAAATGTTCCACTGTTAAGCATTTTCACCATTTCCCATAAACAAGTCCGTCAAGATTGTTGTTTTTCTTTAAATAAATATGCTGTTTGCACAGTAATGGCTCCATGGTAGAATAAAATGGGAACCACACTGCTGTCAGGTCAGGTCAGCTGTCAGGGTGTGTGTGATATCAAAGCATCAAAATGATTGATAACAGTGTTGCACACAGATGGAGTGGAGTGAGTGTCTATTTATGCCAGATTTTGGCTTAATGCAACTAAGATGCACCTGGATTGTATTGTGTTAAACCCATCCCATCAACAAGAGGAGCATGATTCATGTGTTTATAAATGCATGAAGGTAAAAAAAGTAGCATTTCTCACTGAGAGCTTGACTGAATGGTTAGTATTAGGTACACTTAAGATGTTGAGTTATTTATTACTCACATGGCAGCTGAATACAGATGAAATACCTGCCACAGCACATCAAAAGTTTTATAAATCATTAAAACAGAGCAAAGCAAGCTAAATTAACAGAGTACACTTTTAAATAAACATTTAAAGACAGGGCGTGTGTTTCATTCATATTTCCCCCTGCATTATGAAGCATCGATGGTAATCGGGTGATATTGACGTCACCACGGCCTGGCGAAGTGTTTTGCCTTGGCAGGAGCTGGAGGAGAGCAGAGACACTGGCAAAGTAGAGCAGAGGGCAATCTTCCATAGTGTGTATTAAAGCATGAAACAAGCCTTTTGATAGATGCATATTTTGAAATTAATCGGATCTCTAAAATCTCTCACTTCAGTGGCCCTTTATGGATATGAAATAAATTATGTGAAGGCCCATTTCAACTCTCATTTATCTGCAGTAACATCACATGTTGACTGGTAAACAGGAGGAAATAGTTTTAGGGTCTTTCCAGCAGCAGCTATTGCCAAGATTAACCTGTGTGTTGACTTGTTAAAGTGCAGTGCAAACCTGTGGTCGCTCCTTTTGTTTTCTTTGTTACTCAGCTCCCGTACAATTAGTCTTCTGTAAATACACCAATATAAAGGCAGCAGTGATAAAATTTAAATGTGCCATTAATGAGATGGCCACTAGATGGCAATGATGTATAGGAAAAATAGTTTTGACGAGGGCCACCACAGTTTTTCGGTGTGTTACACATACAGAGATACACAAAAAAATTATTAAGAGCTGAATTTGGCTCATTTCCAGTTTCCAAATATGAAATTGTGGCAATTAAAATGCATATGCGTCTGGACGTTTATCTTGCGGGTAGAATGGTATATTTAAGGCTCGCAGCAGGCTGGAAACTCGACACACAAACACACACAGGCAAGCACACAGGCGTGACTCATATGAAAGATTTTCACAGAGCAGTGAGTATGTTTATGAACCTCCTTCTCAATAATGTGAGAATATTCTGCTCGACCGCAAGCCTGGAAAAAATATACATATGAGATGGCAAGCGAGGGATGAGGTTTTTCCTATAGGCAGGAGAGGAGAAAGAGAATAGCAGAGAGGAGGAAAGCATAGGAAAGCAAAAAAGAGAGAAAGTGCATCAGCCCACGTGGAGGTGCTTAGCTCTCTCTCTCTCCCTCTCGCTCTCTCTCTCTAATAACCTCACTCAGCAACGTGGCACTGCACCCATAGGGCCTGTGAAAGAGGAGAAGGAGGAGGGGGACTGGAAGGAGGGACTGAGGGGGAAAGGGGGGATAATGGGGGAGGTGAAGAAGAGGGAGAGGGAGGGAGGGCTTGAAGGATGGATCCAGGCTCCATTGGCTCAGCGCGTGACCAGAAGGGTTTGGCTGGGCAGGGAGCT
>OMLB01023427.1:61658-78487 GCA_900302555.1 Myripristis jacobus
CAACTCCACATGTCCACCTGAATCCACTGTAACCCTTCCTTCCTCCCTTCTTTTTGTCTCCCTTTTCCCCCCCGTCTCTCTCTTTCTTTTCCTCTCTGTCTCACTCCCTCTTGCACACATGCACTCTCTCCTTCTTTCACCTGGACATTCCTCATATACTCCCAATTTTTTTTTTATTTTTTCCACCTCTAACTCCACCCCCCTCCTTCTCCTTTTTTCCCCAGCTGCAATCTGGAAATTGCAGATCTCACATGTTGACATATACATAATTCAAGACCGCATTGTGCATGGATTTGTGTGGATTTGCATTTCCGCCCATGGATGTTGACATGTGCACCCCTGGGTGTGTACGCATGTGCATGTGCATGTGCAAAGTACGCAGTGTGCACATGAGTTTTCGCAGACAGTCCCATACGTACCAATCATGCAAACCGGTCCCTTGATAGACTCTGACCCATATCTTTATTTAACTGTTGTGGCAGATGGTGGTGTATTTGTGTAGCTCTGTGTCCTGTGCTGGGTGTATAGTCTGATTTGTAAGCTTATTTCAGCGGGAGGTTTTTCAGGATTAGGTGGTGCTTGGTTCCCGCCGCCATCGTCTCTCAGGATAGTCTCCCATCTGCCTGTGTGACCCGTGCAGGTTATAAATAATTCCTTATCTCATCGTTTGCTGGCTCATCCACCTGCTTTCTAATGGAGTTTGTCTGCCTTTAATGTTGTAATGAATGGGACTGTCAGCAGCCCAACTTTATTCCAATTAATTACCTCAGAACAAGGAACTCTTTCTTTCTTTCTCTCTTTCTTTCTCTCTTTCTTTCTTTCTCAGATAACCTGCATTGACTTGTCTCCACTTGCTCTATTGCACCAAGTCACAAAATATATGACAGTGAGATCTGATTTTATGAGCCGGCCAAGACCACTCCACACATCACTCCTCTCTTACGGTTCTTGTGCGTTTGAAGTGTTACTACTTGAACATCGTGCCGTTAGTATCTCTGCCGTTGTGACTCCGTTGATCTTCGATTGACTGTGTTGCTTTGACAAGGAGCAGTCTCGCTGTGTTCACATGCTGCTTTCCAGCCCGAAAACTGGATGTGAAAATGTTTTATTACGTGACCTACATAACACGGCTTCGCATTTGAAGCCTGAATTAATATCCTGAGCACTTCTCTGTACTGCGAACAATGATTCACTCATAAAATCCCGTAAAGTTCCAATTCTGTAGCTGGGAAATGCAAAAATATGAGTCCCTTGTGCTGCTTTTTGCCCTAATGCTAACCACATTCAATAAGCTCCAAAGGAATCCGACCAAGCAAAGAGAGAAAAGGAAGAGTAAAAAGGGAGAGAAAGAATAGAGGGAACAGGATATTAAACCACACCCTAGATGTGAGCCAGCCAGACGAACAGACAAACAGGCAGACTGAGTCGTGATGCTATTCGGCCGGCGTCCCTCTCCTCAGATTCGCGAGGCCTTCGTCCCACAGTGCAGCACGAGCCGGAGAGTGGCTGAATTTCTGCATTGGCCCTAATGGCGGCTTCTAAGCATAAAAGTCGAGTGAAATTTTAACTTGCACCTTAAAGGGTTCATGAGTTGTAACTAGAACTTTATAGAACGCATATAAAGGGGAAGTGGAGATGTTTCAGCGTTAGTTGCTACTGACAGCCTGTAATTTGTGGCCATTTTTCTCACATACAGTAATTCAGGGCAGTTGTCAGAAAGGGACACACACATACACACAGACACACACACATGCACATATATTACTCCAACTATAAGAACCCCTCATAGACTGCATTCATCTCCCTGACCCCTAACCCTAACCCTAACCCTTATCCTAAACTAAACCTGGTTCTAATTGTAACCTTAACTCAAAATCCAAGCCTTAACATGATAATAATCCCTTAAAGAAGTCAAGCCCAAGCAAAATGACCTCAATTCACTCGAAACTTCTGTAACTCCAAAGCTCTAAAACTCCAGCTCGTTCTCACAAGGATAGAAAAAAGAAACGAGCAAACACACACACACACACACACACACACACACACACACACTCAAGGGTTAAAATGGCTGCCTTGGCTCCACAGCCGAGTGCTATTGCATGTGTGAGAGGGAGGTGGCGCTTGAGTTAGCGAGAGAGAAGGGGAAGAGACGAGAAGGAGAGAAGGAAAGAGGGAGGGGAGAAAGATGGGGAGGAGGGGATAGAAAGAGAAACCATGGGAGCCAGAGGGACCTCTATACACACACATACAGCCCATCATCTGCACACACACACACACACACACACACACACACGGGAAATGTGCCTTAAACTGATTTGGAAACACACACATGCAGACTGGCATGCAGTATGTCGTCAAACTGTACAGCTAGCATAAGCAAACCTACAGATGCATGTAGTGTACATATCCGGTGCACTCTGTCCCTCTCAGTAAGCACACACACACACACACACACACACACACACACATATGCATGCATACACACATGCACTCCGTTATGCAGGGGCACCACAAGGGGGCCAACGTGTGTTCCTCTTTTGCAAAAGTTCAGCACTTTTTTGCTGTAAGCACAAACCAAGTGAGAGGACATTAACATCTGTACCTGGTTACTATGATATCTGTGCTGAAATCAGATAGATAAAAATACAAAACCGTTGAGTGTGTATTTTCATCCTGCTAAAAGCGCTAAAGCATGGGAGCAGTGAGATTTATCTGCTGTATTGCCTTGTCAGAGAGACACAAATCTGTGCTGGCCACTTGGTTATTTAGAGAAACCAGAGAGCGAGCAGAGAGGCTGAGGGAGACTGAGGGAGACTGGAGAGATGTCACATTCCAAATAAGAGCTCCTTTAACGTGCCAGCAGCCGAGCATGGAGTTGATTTTGTCTTCTCTTTCTTTGCTTTCCCCCTTGTGAAATGTTGCTTGCTGTTGTGTGGGTGGCAGAGTTATTCATATAAACATCACGGTGATTGTCAACCACAGCAAAATTACCTGCCAGTCAGAGGAGAGGGACTGCACACATTACTGCCACAGTGCACATGTATGCACACACTTGAGTCCAGCAGCAGAGAGCTTCCAGTTTACATATTAAAATCCAAAACGGTGGACTTTTCAGTGGGAAAGACCTAAACTTGACTTTACATTGTGTCCTTTAAAATGTACTGGAGTTTGTTTGAGTCTTGTGCTACCCATCATTTGAGTGGATATCTCATTTTAGAGCAACAGTGTTCGTACATTTCAAACACTGGCAAGGACCGGAGTTCAGTCATGCATTAATACCAGTAGAGGTTTGCCTAAACAGAACATATTTATCCAGCCTGAGGAAATATTATCTGACTCGCTCCCGTGCCTTGGCGCTCGCGTCTGCGAGTCAAAGGTTAATGTTCCTTTTTGAATTTATCCGCATTCTAGGCGCTGCAATGCCAAGGCAATGAAAGTGGGAGTGAAAACCCCTTAAGCCTTCAGGTGTCCACCAAAATATAAATGAAAACAAGTCAAAACCACAGACAGGCTTTAATGGCATTCCAATCGCTGCTTGTAAGAGATTTTATTGGGTTCATAATCTCTGGACCAACTTTTGCTAACTCCCACTCAAGAAGGACTGTTTGTTATATCATCAGTTACGACATTGCTTATTCCACCTCTGAGGCTATTCAACCAATTTGAGCATAAAACCCAAAATAAAAGCATTTAAATGAACAATGTGTGCCCTTTTTCATTACTAGAGGGAGGAGTAATTTAAATGTTGACTGCCTGTATAATTTTAATGGATTTTTTAAATAGCAATTGTCAGTGTCTCCGTCCCATACAGATAAACAAAAGTACTGCTCCATCACCTTGTCTGGTAGGTGTTAGATGGCCATCTTTTGCCTTTGACGACATCATGAAGTCAAGTGTCAAAAAGAAAATGAGCAATCAGGCACAGTGTGAGTGCTCCATGTAGAAAAAGCTGGACCTGGTGTTTCAGACAGAGCGCAAGGCCTCTTTGGTTTAGTTATATCTGGAGGTTTCACATCAGAGTCAGAAGTGTGGCACTGGGAAGGTGCACTATGCAAAACGGCAGAGGGTCAATTGAAGTGAGGGCTATTTACACTCAACTGGCAAAAAACATAAAATTTATCTACATGTCTACACGGTTCTCATTGTCCTGACTCACTGAGAAGTTACATCCTTATTCCACGATTTTGTTTGTTTGTTTTTTTTGCCAGCTGAGTGTAAATGGCCCTCATTTCAGTCATTGCTCGGTTTTGCATAGTGCACCTGGCATGGTGGCTCAGTGGTTAGCACTGTTGCCTCCCAGCAAGAAGGTGGGAGGCGACGGCCACATTTACATGTGAATTTGTTTGTGAATGTGAATGTGTTTGTCTGCCGTGTGACAGACTGTCGACCTGTCCAGGGTGTTCCTCTGCCTTCCCTGCTCGGGTAGGTTTCAACCCCCTGCAACCCTGATAATGATAAGCAATTTGAAAATGGATGGATGGGTAAGATGTCTTGTGGAATGGCAGAGCTAAGTGACACTCTGGGCGTTGTACCACAGACAAAACAGACCAGCTGTGAGTGGCACTGCTTTTCCACTGGCTACAGCTTGGAAAGTTAGAGTATGATGCCACATAATATAACATAAAGTTAAAGGAGTGTAACGTTAACATCAAGCGATGAGAAAATTACGGCACAAATTGATAATCAGTCTCACTCTGCAAGGCTGCTGCTGGCAATTATCATAAGTGGTCTTAAGCAGCTTACTTGTTTATCCAGTAACAAAATCAGTCTGACTCACACTCAGAAAAACTAGCTGCTCCATGTAAACCAGATCACCGCAGGAAGCACTTCTCCTGTTTCCTCTACTTCCTGTGTTGGCTGTTGCCATAGTAGCACCCTAACTCAAGGTCTAGACAGATTGGTATGAGACAAACCAGCTCACTACTAACAAAACATTGCACGAACGACTAAAGTGCAAAGGAGGGAGATAGAGGTAAACAGAGGAACGGGGACAGACGCTGACAGCGATTTGGAGGAATAATTATGAGAGCTTGTTCACTTGTGCATGTCTGCTGAGGATGAGAACTAGAGCGCAGGCTTTTCCATGCTAAGCAGCAGACATTACCTAAGCAATCACTCCCCCCCCCCACTCCCATTTTTACCGATGTCTGCTTAGAATGTCAATGAGCAGAAAGTGAGGTGGACAAAGCCAGTTGAGTCATTAACCATGAGGGAGATGTAGGGAAAGAACGACTAAGCCCTCTCCAAGACCACTTGGATCTTTGCAGCGCTCCTCTTATGTAGCTGGATCTGAGCGGCGGCATCATATTACTCGTCTCAGAAACACTACTATGGCTGCACACGGCGAAGTCAACACGAACTGACGCGAAACGTCTCACTGTGATGTACGCTGTCATCACCTAGCACTAAAGCAACATCTGACATCCGAGTTGGCTGTGCTTCCTGCTCCATCTCTCTAATTTGACGTCCGTAAACAACACAGAGGGAATTAGTAGTGGCAGCGATGAGAAATTAGAGGTGATTTCTCTCTCTGATCTCAGTGGGTATTACACAGCCTTAATGGGAGCAGTGGGGGGATGTGACTGAGGTTGAGGACAGTTAGTGAAAGACGGCACGGGCGAGTGGAAGCACTGATGAGAAGGAGGCAAGCCTAGACACAGGGAAATACCATCCTAAGTGGAGGAGAGTGTCCTTGATAAACACACACACACACACACACAAAGTAGAAGTAGAGAAACTGCTGAAGAATATTAATCAACCATCCATAATGCAAAATGATCACATACTAAATCAAATTACTCCGTGCATTACAAAGATTCAGCTGCACTAACTGGGAGAAATGTTTTCTTTCTCTCTCAAACGATGCAGGATAAACTTCGTTCCACTCAAAAGTCAAACATTCCATGTTAATCGGTTTTGTCTAGATGGTTCCCATTGCTTTACATATCCTATATTGCTTTTATTAAAAGTATGTAAAATTGTCAAGGGCCAGTTTAAGTCAGGAACTGACTCAACGGAAAAAAATGTGGGATAAGCAGGTAATTTGAGGGTTTAGTCTATATGGTTCTCATCATCCTCCGACTCACTGATAAATTATGTGCTTATTCCATGTTTTTTTGTCAGCTGAGTCTAAAAGGCTGTTACTTAAATCAGCCCTCACAAACTTTGCATTGTGCAAGTTTAACTAATATATCAAAATTTTAATATTTACAATGTTTTAGATGTCCAGCATGAAACAAAAGCAAATCATTTGTTTGTTTCGAGTCACATATGGGGACCTTTCAGTCTAATCTCCCATTTCCAGGCTGTATTAAGTGAATAACAAAGCTGATATTGTAGTCTCCCTCACATGATTTACGATGAATGATTTTCATTCCAATTTCCTCTGTTTTCAACCTTTAAATCTTTCTCAGAGCTCAACACTGTAACCCCAAACACTGCACTCACATCCAGCCTGGGTCACGATAACTTTGATCCTCCTTTCAACTATTCACTAACACTGGCCGCGTCAGCGCACTGTTCCCTGCAACTGGCAACAATAATAACAATAATACACTTAGCTCTTCATCACAGAAAAAAAACAGGCTAACAATTTCCAGAAAGCAGAGCTAAAGGGAAAGAAAACAGATGTGTGATATTTGTTGCATGTAACTTGTGTAGATGCATGATCACTGAGTGAAGCTGTACACTGCAAAAACATTTTGAAAAGTTGTTTCATCTGTCATTGAGTCATATTTCATTACGATATTCTCATGAGAAGTGAAAAAACAGTATGATACTATTTCACTTGTGTACAAAGCAAAGGTTTTTTAGCCTCGAATTTTCTTAACCATCACCCTATCTTTGGGATCATTTTGACCCCATTCAATGATCAGTGTCTCTAAATACATGATTAACATTGTTTTTTGCTTCATATTTAATGACTTTTATCAATTTAATGGGGACAAGTGGGTAAATATTTGACCCCAGGCTGATTTAGCTGTATAAAACATATAAGAAATATCAGTGTTTTACACAAATTTGTTTTAGTCGTTTTAGATGACACTACAGATCTATAACATGCCATTTCTAATCTTAAAAAAAAACGTCCCACTGCTTTAGGGCCCTAACCTAACATAACCACACCTGTAGTGGTGTCAGAACCACTGATAGCTGATGTGACATTTGGGAGGGAAAAACATGATTCCCACAAGAACTTTGATGTATATGGGGGTATTTAGGTAGAAGGGGCTGTTGAGGTAGTCTTTAAAAAAGTCTTTAAAAAAGTAAAAAAGTATAAAAATGACCTGTCACATTAACTTGCTTAACAATTTTTATTCTATCATTTTCTGCGGTCAAATTGAT
This sequence comes from Myripristis jacobus, assembly GCA_900302555.1. Taxonomy (NCBI): domain Eukaryota; kingdom Metazoa; phylum Chordata; class Actinopteri; order Holocentriformes; family Holocentridae; genus Myripristis; species Myripristis jacobus. The sequence continues at coordinate 69,003 of OMLB01023427.1, forward strand.
AAAACTATTAGTTGGAAAATTTGAAGATAACAGCAGGGTTAATACTAGTAGAGGTGGAATTGTGTAAAAAAAAAATCTTTGAGATAAAATGACTTGACACAGTGTGGAGATAAGCAATCATTACGACAAAGAGAGATACCAAACTCCTAAATCGACACCTCGCATACACAAAATCTCCCTGCCGAAAGACAATAAATTACTGAGCACCACCTTGCTAGCCAACGTGGCATGAAAACAAACGTTGCCAAACATCTGAGAGGCTTCGGAACAGAAAGTAGATATCCAGCGTTATTTTGATTAGACATTTTATCCTTCTTTTGTGTAAGAATGCAAGAGCCAAGTCCGGCATCTGCCCATTGCCTCTTCCAGGATCATCACAGTGACTCACAGGGGGAATGCTAAACAGAGAGGGATTATGGGAAAGGCTCTAGTAGGTCACCTGGGTTAATTTGACATTCCTTGACTGTGATTGTAGGTCGCAGATTCAAGTTTTGTAGCACAGGCCCTAATTTGTACTTTGGGGACTTTTTCCATCAAAAATCAATACGACCGCGACTTGCAGCACAAAACAAAAAGGCTCATAGAATTCATTCTGTCAGCTAAGAATTTCAAATATGAATTATTTTACCAGAAGAGAAACACACAAGTGCAGAAATACAATATCTCCTTTGGATTTGGTCTGACGCTGGTTCTGTGTGTAACACGCTGTTTTATGGCACTCCAGGATCTTGTTGCTTCAGCCCTGCACCCAACGGCTAGAAGGCTGTACCTTGGCAAGGTCTCTTTGGTTCTGTATCGAGCTGTGTTTTGTCTGCAGTTTATCCTGGCCCCAAAACATCTCTGTAGCCTCCACAGATTTTGTTAAATGAGCAGGTTGAAAGGACCACACCGCTCCTCTTGTCAGCAGTGGTGATCTTGCCTGTTCATCGCAAATATCAGCTGCATGCAGAGCATATTCTTGGGTGGCTGAGAAGTCACAGCTAACTTGCACCAATTTGCTCCCACTCATATACAAAAATGTCATGAGTTATCATCAAGACTGTTGACAAGATGTCAAAACAGGAGCGGTATGTTTTCCTTTTTCCTGTCTGTCCTCAGTCCTTATCTTAAAATGTAAGTACATGCACAAAAGTGAGAGAAATGTTTTCTCACTGGAAAAGGATGACATGAGAACACACCAGAAACAGGTACTGGTCTGACATTAAAAGAGGGCAGTAGGAAGTAGATGTTGTAGTACTTCCTTTCAATGACCGGGGATGCCATGTTGTTCCCTGTCTGAATCCCAGGGGAAGCAACAGAAAGCATCCACTTTTAAATACTGAGGGTTTTGTAAGCACGCTAAAACCAGTCAGATGCATCCACTCCTCTTGGATTCATGTTTAAGTCCAGATGATGTTACACATGGGACATATTTGACTTGTGTGACAACAGCTAAGGCTACTGGCACTTGCTCTGCTTTGCGATCTGGGTAGCCCACCTAAAATAATCTTCCTTCCTGCCATCTGTCTTGGTTTCTTTCTTTTTACATGAATTGCAAGGAGAGCTTTGTGGTAATAACTCACAACGAAGCTGTGCTGTTGTTAGGTAAGGGTAGAGCTGAAGTTTTGCGTTAACATATGGTGGGAAATATGGAAGAAAATAAATATCAAAATCGTTTTTACCGAATACCTCAATATTCATAATGTGACCGTACTGTAGGGATAACTGCTGATGCTTGCACCAAATATTTCCACAAAGAGATTTTTGATGAACAGTCATTAGTAATGTGGACACAATGACTAAGCAAGTCAAGCCGAATAATAGACCAGCTGGAGCATTTTACTGTAATGCAGCCTTCAAACCCAGGAAAAAACAAGACTTATGCCATATCATGACATTACAACATCCAAAATCCTAGACAATATCTCGTCATATATCACAGTATTGATCTAATAGTGATATATTACCCAGCCTTTGCTACACGTCCACTTGTCTCTTCTGATTTCTGTTGTGACTCTACGTTGGCAGACTTGACATGCTTTTATTTATTTGTTTGTTTTTTATTTGTCTATTGACAGTGCTGCGTTCACTCACAGAGATACAGTGGAAGCTGAGAACCAAGTGCTATGAGTAAACGCATCCTTACGGGTGTTGCTGTCACATGATACGATTTGTGGTGAAGGAATATATCTGCATAATTTGTGTCCACAGCTTGTAATCTGCATTTCAGAGTTTAGGCTCATCTCACCAAGTTTCATGAGACCGTGTTGCATATTTTTCCAGTCGTGCTCTAAATTTAGCACTGTCATTTGACCAATACGCAGCAGACCCTGTAGAGCAAAGCTGCGCGCACCACTTCTGTGAGACGTCTCCGGGGATTTGATCACTTCGTTTTTCAAGCTGCAAGCGAGTCTTTTAATTTAAGAGCTCTTTCCCTCCCCGCCTCTTAGTCTGTTTTTTTGTGTAACCGCTTGTTGTACCTTTCCTGCTTTCCTTCAGTTTTAATGAAACCAAGATGTTCTCTGAGTCAGCTCTAACCAACCTCTGTTACCATCCATTAGACCTCCAGCTCTCTCCATGGTCAAGGCCTCTCATATTGCAGACATCTCTGAGCTGCAGTTGCTGACAGACAAGTGAGCTGCAAAGAAGTCAGCACTAAACTTGGATATAAAGATGAAATTTCTGATTATTAAAAACACTGCACTCATATTTGCTAGATGGTACTGGTGGAGAGGAACCTTCTTGGACTAATGTGCTGATGTTTTGTAGCGTCTCCTACATGGATTTAGAGAGGGACCATAAACACTAAGCTTGCAATTTCGATCAGTCTGCCCGGACTAATGATGCACAGCCACCAATAAAGGCGGACTGGCTGTAGTGATGTGTAGGTGATTAAAAAAGAAGGTTCTCATCTTCAAGAGCTCGAGAAATAAAGCAGTGGTTGTGTGTCACTTTTATGAGGTGTGAGCAATTTTATAGCGGCCATGAGAGAAGATTTAGAATAAGTTTTGCACCAGAGGGAAGGTGGAAACACACTGACCACACCTTTCTCCATTTGTGCGGTCATCTCTGCCACTCGTTGTAGACTACAGCGGAGACGGACCCTGCAAAGCCAAACTTGGATTTAAAAATGTGAAATATGTGGAAAGAATGGGAGCAGCTCTAGAGTAAACTTTGATGGTCCAAAAGCAACTGAATGATCCTTTGGCCCACTGGTCTTTTAAGAGCTAAAATATCCGTCAGACTGAGCCAGTCAGACAGACGTTTTGGACCAGAAATGTCAAGTCCAATAGGGAGAGTCCTGGAGTTTGTCATTGGCCTCCTACCCTCTAATTCTCTGCAGTACATTGGCTGCTACATTACCAGTGGGTTGGTTAACGATTACCACTACAAAAATATTTGATTTCATCAAAATCCAAGTTATGTTGGTAGAATCAGAGACTTTTGAAAGTTCTGGAGCGATCACAGCCTTTTGGAAAGCTGCATGAGAACACTGGAGAATGGTTTAACCACATCTCATCCGTTCCATGCAAAGTTGGTCTGCCATTGACCACAGATGAATTATCAAGAGTCTGGGAGAGAACAGATGTGGCCAACACCTAATTGGCTCCAATAACTCTCTCTCTCTCTCTCTCTGCCTCTGCCTCTCCCTCATTCGCCCTTGTTTTCCCTCGTTCTGTTCCTCCCTTCCTCTTATACAGCCTCACTTTCTCCTCAGCGTCATAAATGCAGTAAGACTCACTGTTTTCAAGTGGATCTTAACATGTGTCATGCACATTACAGGTGCACTCAAGCCCTCCTCGTCTCCCAATGAGTGTCCTCCTGTGGTCCTGTACAAACTGTTCCCACCACCTGAAATGTAATCACATGGAAGAAGGAGGGATCCTGCCAGCTGTGGCTCTAATCCCATTTCCATCCCTTGTGGGTTTTGGAATTCATTAACCATAGCTGCATTTCCAGCAATAGGAGAAATATAGAAAATGCTTTGATAGTTGTGGCCTGATGTCACTGACAAATTGGGAGGTAAAAAGGAGCATGCCATATTGAATAACAACATGGGAAATGAAGAATCCTAGCTTCTAAAGCAGAACAGCCAAACTCTATTTTAAACTTCCAACGGTGCTATAAAGAACAAGCTTGGGAGTTTGAATGATTTGACATGTATGAGTAGCAAACAACAAATGCGGGCGGCGCATCAACAAGAGATTCTCCACTGTGTGTTTTTGATTCGCTCTCTCCAATCCAGTAACATAACGTTCTAGTCTACCACACACTTTGAACAAATAAACGTAAAAAGTCTGAGAGCTATAAAAATGGAAGTTGGACTGTTACTCCTTGGCAGGCAGAATGATAAATGTGGATCGAGCAGGAGACCAGTAAACCTTTCTCAGGATAAAAACAGTGCCATCTGTCTGTCTTAGTGTCTGGCTGGCTGGCAACAAGCCCCAGTGTACACAAAGGAAGTGTTTTGTCTGGTGAAGCGAGTTACCAGGCATTCTCTGTTCAGTTCGGATTGCCGCTGGTGCTGCAGACTCTTCTGGCCTAAATTTGCAGTGAAGAAAGATGGTTGACCTTCCTTTCACTAAAAGCACTGACGACACATGTGCTGTGCTAGCCAGCGCAGCGTGTGGACTTCATGATAACTTATGACGGACAAAGTAAACGAGGCATCACATTTTTTTTTTTTTTGGAAAAATGGAATGTGTCTGAACAAGAGGCAGAAAAAAAGTCTCAAAAGTTCAGACGTTGTTCAGTCCCAGAAAGTCCAGGCAATGTCCAACAAGAGCAAGAGGTACTACAAAGAAAACACGGTGTTACTTTATTTATATTCATGTTAGCAAGTTTGTATCAGCAACTTAACCTTTACCCTAAGACACAAAACTGATTTGAGGTTGAAAATTTTCATTGAAGGGGTTGCTATGACTTTCAGTATCTATATTGAGTCAAATTTGAAAATCAGCCGATGCAAAGTTGATACCATGTTGACTATTAACATTGGACAGTCCAAATAAAGTTTTACTGAAAATCCAAGGACATACTGCAACACATTAGCTGGGTTTCCATCCAAGATGTTTTGCATATTTTAAGTACCTTTTGAAAATTCATTTCCATAAACTACATTATGCAAATCATCATGCTGATTGCCGACTGAGAAGTTAAGGTTTGTTTAGAGCCCAAAATCAGTACCTCCCTCTCCGCTGCAGGGCGCATAGAGTCAACTGATATTACAAAATGCAGACATATTACTAGAACAATTATTGTGGCTCTTTGTTAGCTGTGTGGTGAATTAACAGGGTATTGATTACTCGTGGAAGGGAGGTGTTCTCTGTCAGGTGATCCACGACCCCAAATCTGTTCAAAGTGGTTCACAGAGCAGCATAGTGTCTCCTCCGCTGTCATGTTTGTTGTCTGACAGAGAAATCGCTCCCTGGCTCTCCGCCACATCACCGTTATACGAATGAAGTGTTTCCATCTCCCATTTAAAGCATTAACCCCATTTTCAGAAAAGGCAGATAAGTTCAGTTGAAGGTTTTTGTAATTCTTCAAAATGCATGGGTTGATGGAAACATGGCTAGTGTCCTTTGTGTTACCCTTTCCAAACCATTTTCAAAATGGAAAAATTATACGCTGTAGTGAGATGGGGTTTTGTTTGTCTTGATCTTTGAGGAAGGGCAGTCACTTGTAACGGACTGATTGAGCTTACCTGGAGCTAATTATGGGTGCTGTCTGGGACTCTTGGGGAACTGACCAAAGGCAGAGACGAGCGCTTGTTCAGTTTCTCTGGGGAGCAGTACTTGGCGGACGTCACAAGGCTCATGCCCAGCCCAGACACTGTGATTGCATTCATCTGTCTGGGGGGTGGGAGCTTTTTGGATGCTGTTAAGGGCTGCTGGCGGCGAAGGTAGGCAAGACAGGGGGAGGCGTTCCTGTGGTAGGTGTAGTTAGATAGCAGGTGGGATCTAGGAGTACCTTTCCTATCCCCAGCTCAGTGTGGAGCCCCCCCGTATGTGCCCAGGTGCCGCCTTTTAGTACTAAACCAGCAGTCTCCTTTGTGCGTCCCAAGGCCAGTTACGTTTCCATTGTCACTTCTGGTCTATTATCACACTTCAGTGGGACTATGTCAGGTCCAGTTCCCAGGTACTAATGGCTCTAAAATAGCCTTAGCTCGCAATGGCACGATAGTGGAAAGTCAGCTAATGAGCACTGGGATAGGCTCCAGCACCTTGTGACCGTAATTAGGATAAGCGGTTTGGAAAATGAATGAATGGATGTTAGACAACCCATAAGAATGTGCAACTTCCATTATGTTGTGATTATATCAGCTGATTTGGTCCCTTTTTTATCCCCAATCCAAGTGTAAGAGACAAGCTCTCTGAATTGATCAAGATGAACCTGGGTTTCCATGTTGCTGTGTAACGGTTCAAGATGTCTGGTGAAAAAAAAAAAAAGTTTTCCAGTGGATCACTGGCATTTCAGCTCGGTGAAGGAAATGCCTTGCCAAGTCAGTGATAAAATCAATAGTGCTTACAGTGGTCTGTTAGCAATAACCGGGCAGGAACACTCAGTCGTGGCACACACAGAAAAAGCCAAATTCAGACATATATTTGAAACAAGACAGCTACAACCAGAGGAGGTGAAGGCATTTACAAAAGGTTTGAATGAAAATACAATGTATTCCCCCGAAATGGGAATGAGAATCAAAGACACTGTGATTGTATTCTTAGTTTACCACGGTCTGCTTACATTTACAGACAAATGTATTCATTCAAAAGCCTCCTGCTGCGTTTTATAGAATCCCTTTTCCCAAGCCGGTAAGAGTGGATGGATAGTAAGGTATGCTGCTGTTCCAAGAACATCTTGGTCTGCTTTTGTTGACAGCTTGCTTATAATCCATATGTTCCGCTGTCAAACCACATGCTTTTCCAGATATTTTTTATGCAATATTTGCACTATGGTGAATAACGGTGAAGTTATCCAACATTTTAAAGAGCAAGCGTCTGGCCCCTCACTTGAACCTCCTTAGTGACCAGTGAGGGTTTATCTCTGTTGGATTGGTGCATTCCTCAAATATTGCTTAATATATTTCCTGCTGTCTATGGTTGTGTGTGTGTGTGAGATGTAAAACATCTGCTTATCTAGTTATTTGACAGTTGTGTTCCCCTTTAAGTAACAGAGTTGGCTGACCAGTGTCCATTCGGAATATGAGGATTTCCTTTTACTGTACTCTCCATATTCATTTGCTATTAGCAAAGCTGTGGTTGAATAAAACTTGGCGACCTTGGACGTCTCTCGCCTTTTACCAACCTCACACACATACATGGGTCTTTGTGTCGCATTTCATCACCATGTTAGCACTTTTACACCCATAAACACTCTCCGACTTTCTCTCATGTGCACACAAACACATAACGATATAACGCTCGGACAAACTAGTCTTGTTAAAGATGAGTCGCTTTGCCAGGGTGAGCCGTCGACGCGCTGGCGGGGCTCGACTAGTAATGTCTTTCCCAGTCAGACACGTTCTTGCCAAGGCGAGCCAAATGACACCCAGGAGCCTTGGATCGCCTGGTGAAGATATCACCCGTTTTACAGCCAATCTGGATTTTTCCACTCAAGTACTCTAATATTCTCCCTATTTTCCAGGGGAGATAAATCTCTCCATTGCAGCTGAACTATGCACTTTGCAAAAATATCTGTCATAGTTGCACGCTGAAAATATGTGCACTGACAATGACACACTGATAGGATTTTACATGAATGTCTATAAGGTGATTTCATTAACTTCTCCACCGTTGTACATCCTTTTCTCACGTAAGGAACTTAACAACCTTCTCAAAATTATTTATCAGCGTTCAAAAAGGAAACTGCTGTTGGAGGCCTTGGGAGCACGGGGACTAATACATATTGACATATCCCTTTTTCCTGTCTGCTCCCGTCCCACAGAGGGGAACTCGCATTTTATAAAATACACCTGGGATATCATAAATCATTTCACAGTCTGTGAAGTTTATGTTGCATTTCCATATTTTGCTTCCTTTTGATATGGTAACACTGACCCAAGCCAAGCTTTGACTAATGCATACCACCCAGGCATTTATTATGCTGACAGGCGTTCGAATGGTATCAAATTCCTGCACAATCATCAGATGACAGCTGTTTAACAAAATCACTGTTAAGACAGATTCACCCTGTCTTGAAAACTGTCAGGGCAGTTTAGCTAGATTGCTGGGGGTTTCCACATAATTAGACTTGGACTCATATTTGAGTATCTTTTGTTGGATGAACACCACAGATCGGCAGAACATAACATTTTTTAGGGATGAAAGAAAGTAAAAATATCTGCTCCATGTTCATGTCGTTGTTGAAAAGGCCAAGGGTCATAAAACTCAGTCCGCGCAAAAGTGAATGTAAGCCCTCAGTTCACATTAGGCTTGATGCGTGCCTCAAGCCCGGTCATGATTCGTCCACGATGCTGACTAGGTGCTTCCTCTGCATCTGCACGCTGTCATGATGGATTAATGCCGCGTCCTAATGATAGATACCCTCATTTGGGTTTGGACCATTAGCAATCATGTCCGCTTTGCTGACTCTGGTCAAAATAACTGGGTGAACGGGCAGATGAAATGTGCACTGTAAACAGATACTTTACATTAGTGAAGACGTTTTCTGCGCTCGCAAACGGCGGGCCAGAGCAGATGTCTGTTACACAACGTACAGAAACAGGCTGCCGGTGACAGAATGTTCCCTCTTTTTCCCATTGTTGGAAGGAAACCCAACAAATGCACCAACAAGACACAATTACCCTGAGATTCTTTTTTTGTAAAAGCCCTCATGAAGGAAAGTGTTCTTGACGAAAAAAAACACACACGCACACACACACACGGCAATAAAATAAGCAACAGCTCTGATGTAGTCTCTATAACTGCTTGTACACTGTGTACAAAACCTCTGGGTGATGCTTAGAAATTTGAAACCGGCTTCACTTCTGCGATGTTTTTTTTTTTTTTTCTTCTTCTTCTTTGTGTAAATTTCTCCAGAGAGCAAACCATCGTCAAGGGACATCTTTTAATCATAGATTATGTTCACGAGGCCGCCTCAGTGCTTACCTCAACAGTTTAACATGCAGGCATCGCTTCAGGCAGCAGACCACACTAAACGCTGATAAAGGATTTACAAAATGGTCGGGGAGCACAAACTAATATTTATCCCATGTGGCCTGATTTCCCCAAAGCCCACAGGATGTTGTGTTCTCCAAAGTGCTCATTCCTCTCCCTTACTGAGCCTCGGCCTCCATCCCTGCCCTCCCAACCATGGACGTTGCAACATCCACCGTCCACCCACTCTGTTCTTTCTCAACAGGAAGGAAGACTGTGATTCAGGGTCTTGGTGTTTGCACCATGTGACCTTTGCTGAGGTTGTTACTCTGATGAGAAGTGTGATAAAGCGATGGCTCGTTTGGGTCGGTGCTGAAAAACAAATTAATGAAGGTTTTTCACCACAGAGAT
>OMLB01023431.1:4966-22070 GCA_900302555.1 Myripristis jacobus
GGAGAGGAGAGGAGAGGAGAGGAGAGGAGGAGAAGAGAGGAGAGGAGAGGAAAATCGGTTTAGCATAAACAGATAACTGGGGAATACAGGAGAACAAGGAGAAAGACGAGGGAATGAGAGCGCGTGGGCCCTGGAAGGGGGAAAGTGAGAAAAAGCAAGAGGAGAGGAAGAAATCATCTTAGTAGACAAAGGCTTTGGAGAAAGGCAGAAGAGAGGGAGGGAGGAAAGGAGGAGGAAAAAAACAAGCAGAACACAAGTGAGACAGAGGAGGAACAGAGGAAGGAGGAGAAAAGGAATAAGGACAGATAAGGAGGGTAGAAGACACAGTATAACAGGATCTACCGGTTTTAAAGGATTGATTTTATTCATGCTGGCAGCAGCTGTGCTCTGGTTATCCCCTGCTTGTATTTGTGTAAATTCAATTTAATCTGTGTCTATTGCAGCCAGGTACGTTGCATCTAATGTGTGTGCCTGCTTTTTTTTTCCCCACCATGTGCACTCATGTGTCTGTATGTGTATGTTCTGCTGCATTTACTGTACGTCATGCACAAAAAGCTCACTGATGCAAATTTCAGCTATATGCAAATGGTTTTGACGATAAAACCTAATTTGAATTCTTATTCAATCTATGACAAAAAAAAAAAAAAAAAAAAAACAGGGCTGGAGTTCCAAAACACTATTAGCACTAACGTTTTAGATAAATAGCATATGTCATCTATATTTCATCATAAACCAACGGGAGATTCTCTCAACTTAAAGTAGGACTTCACCCTCACATTGTCTCACATTCATCTGTCATGTACAGTGTCATGCTTGTCCCGGGATTTATTTTTTAATGAAATTGGGGATTGGTTGGTAATTGGTGTACCAACTTTGCCTGATCCCACCTGCTTCTAAGTCTGCTTCAGCTGTTGATTTCCTACATTTCCCAGAATGACTTTCAGTAACCCCCAGTGCTGTGTATGTGTGGGTGGAGGCAGAGATAGCAACAGCGTAGCAAAAAATTTCCAGGCAAGAAAGCGCGAGTGGAGAGGGAACAATGCTGTGGTGTGCTATAGCCTGTTATGCAAATTATGGAAGAAAAAAAAAAGAGCCGTTGCAAACTGTGTTATGGTCTACTGAGACGACTGTTACTGGAGAAATTGGTATCTCGTCCTCTTCCACAGTGCATTTCTCTCTGTATCACTGTGGAATATCAAGTGCAATTTTTTAGTGTAGAACGAGGCTCCTGAGCTCCGATAGTGACACTAAAAGTTGATATATCATATAAATCTTGATATGTACAGTTTATGTTTTAGATACTTGGAAAGTTTGCTGCCGTCAAATTTTACTCTAGCTGTTCTGGAGTGATCGGACTTTTTGATTTAGCGCAGTACAATCATTTTTATTAAAAAGAACAAATCTTTCCCAGGAATAAGAATCAGAAAGTAAAAAAATAACTCCTATGAGACACTTTCTGGCTCGTATCATTTTCTTTTACATCTAAATTACCTTTACATTGTTGAAGTGAGGGCTATTAGGTGTGGCCCGTGTATTGCGCTCGTAAAGTCGGCCTGTCACTTTGCACGCAGTTAATCTACATTTCAGCGTCATTTTGAACTGCGCCAGGATTTTGTCTCTCCCTCTAATCTGATTCACGCTGGCAAAACTAGAATGCGGTTCTCACACATCATGCAAATGACTTCTGTCAGTTTTGTTTTGGGGTTGAATTTTCCTGAAATATAAAAAGTTAGACTGAGGCTGCCTTGGGAGAAATTCCTTTGCTGCAAATGAATACGAACAAAAACAATGAGAAAACACTGGATAATACATGACTTACAAAAGAAACATTTGTATTGCTGTACATCTGCACCGATTACACTTCCTCTCCAACTATGTCCAGCCTCAACCCTTATCTCAACTCAAATTCTGTCTGCACCCTTGAAACCTCGCCTTAAATCCTAAAATAGAGACTTTTTAAAGTGAGGACGGCCCGAAAGGTCACATTCTTACGTCCAGAGCTGGTCCTCACAAGTGTAGCAGCACAAGTCTGCACACACCCATACTGTACACATAAGATGAGCAGTGGGAAGAGAGCACCTTTTTTGTGTGGCGTTGAGATAAATAGGATTAGGGATTTGGGAGATTTAGGGGGAATAATCCGCCTGTGTATCAGAGAGAGGCAGCAGCGGCGATGATCAAAAGAGAACGCTGTGATTCAGAGCTCAGAAATCTCTGGATAGACAGAAAACTGAGTGACATTTTCCATTTCTCTCCAAGGATCAGCTTTCATTTTGTCACCATGACTGCTGTAATTGCCACATAATCACCTAATACTGTACAGCACTGTCTGTGTGTGTGTGTGTGTGTGTGTGTGTGTGTCAGGGATAGAGAAAGAATTATATTCACAGTAATTAATCAGATTTACAGTTCATATCAGGAGAGAAAGAGAGTCTGTTTGTTGTGGGTGTTAGTATTAAGCAGGAGATTGGACTTTGTTATTTAACACACAGTTGATTTGAACAGCTGCTCTGTTCTGCTGTATCTATACCATCATATAAATACCAAATGGGCAAAAAATACAAACAAAATGTTGCACAGCAGTACTGTCCATTTTGGTGATCTAAAAGATCCCTGTTTAGTTGGGAGGCTCACCCTGATTCTCCATTCATTGTCTTTACCTTGTTATTCTCATTCAGGGACACCAAGAGCCTGTTCCTGTGTGGGAAACACCCTGGACTGGTCGCCTGCCCATCACAGGACCAACACAAATAGACGGCCACTCGCACTGCACTCACACTGCCATCAGCACAATAACCAAGTCACTTCAAGTGCATTCATTTCCTATAGAGCTGAAAAAGCAGGGAAACCTTGGCAACCTTGCTTGCTGAGAAAAGCTTTTTTTTTTTTCTGTCAGTTCTCTTATATTGGTAATTAGCACTTAGTAGTTATGGTAATTCATCAAAAGTACACATTTATTATGAAAGACAATACCAGCAGCTCAAAGGGTCATAGCTTTTCATGACCACTATTGATTATAGCCTTTCGCGCGGCACACAAATAATATTGCAACCTGTCAGTCAACTTGCTTACACTGAACAGTCATAACCACGGGCAATTTAGGGTCTCCAATCCATCAAGTCTGGCAGATAGGGAATATACCAAAAACTCTCAGCTTTCTAAGCCTTTATTCAGGGCAGATCGTTTCAACATGCTCTTTCTCAGCCATGACCAGTGCGACCATTCAACCTTCCTCTGCTGGCTGCAGGGTTAGAGTTAGAGCTGTGAGATCAGTACCGCGTTTTGTACAAGAGCACAGCAGCACAAGAGAAGGGTTTTAGGCACTGCTAAATTACATCCAGTCTGGGTTTTGTGCTGATCACCTTCTATTCACAACCAGCACAACTACCAATGCTGCAACTATTCATGCTGGAGTCACGAATCCTTTTATCAGTAATGCCCAAATATGTTTTCTTGTTCTACCCCAGGAAGTCAAAGACCACTTGAGTTACAAAAAAAAAAACATTTATTGTCTACACATTTCAATCATTTTATATTAGCTAGCATTAAGACCATTTAGTGTTTCTCCTGGTTAGATGTTTCTTTTCCATGTAAAAGACGTACAAAAAACAGTTCATTATTTCTAAAGCATGTAAGTTAAGAAAAACAAAACAAAAACAAATATATACATTTTGTACAATTCTTCAACAGACAGGCAAAACAAAAAAGGTCATGAAACTAGTTTAGTTTAAAATGGCTGACACAGACTGCCTACATCCTCAAGCTGAAATACCATTTGCACCCTCTAAAAGTAAGTCCATCCTCACAAATAATTAGGCTTGCATTTAGTCCTAAATATATATTTTTTTTTTCATTAAAAATATAGCATGGCAGGTTTACCTTTAAATCAAATTCATTTGTTTCGAGAGTATTAGCTGATCAAAGTGACAACATCCTAAGCTACACTGATGCACTAAGATACTGCCACTTGTTCTGAGAATATGTTGGTAAAAGGCTGTAGGTTTTTCACCTAAAAAAAAAGGATTCTGAGATAAAACAATAATGAATTGATAGTTTGGATGAACCTTCTTTTGAAGGGTAGAATTGGTTCACTGCTTGTGAAGTACGACAGTCATCAGGCCAGTAAGACATCATGTGTTTTGATGAATGAGAAAAGGCAGGGTTGGGGGCAAATTCAAAACAGCAGAAGTGAATATGAAACAAGGAAATAAGGAATTATATTAAAGACCATTCAAATGACTGATTACAACATGGCAGCCTCACACACTGAGCATACTGAGGGGAAACACGCAAACAAATGAAGTGCTTTGAATTTCACTTGAGTGATTCTAGTTTCACAAATTTAATTTAAATGTGATATTAGTGTGTAAAATTCAAATTCATCTCAAATTTTCTGAATCGAAACTCAGCCCTGGGCGTGTTTATGCTGCTGAGCAAAACAATTGCAGGTAGTGGTTCAAGACCTTTTCACAGCACAACCAAGTAAAGATTAATGGGCCACTTCAAAGTGTCAATAAAATCATCAAATAATCTGTGGCCAAACATATCAGTACCAAAATGCACAAGAATCAAATGTTTTGTGGTCCACTGACTGATATGTAGTAGAGTTAGGATGAAGCTAGACTGCTGCACATGCAGGAATACAGAGGTTAAAAGATAACAGGGGACAGTGAAAGGATGAGATCAATATGAGGACTAGTTTTAGGCTGAATTCACACAGAATCAGGCAATCTGACAGAAACGCAGCTCCTTCCATTCACTTTGAATCAGGGTAGTGCATTTAGGCTCCAGCAGTGTGTGCCGCAGGGCGTCCAACTCCTGCAAGAAGCTGAATCAGACTCAACTTTTGCCAGAACGCAACCCAATAACACACAGAGGTGGTCAATCAAATAAGCCGACGATCAGACTGAGCTGGCAGACAGACGGGCGATGTAATGACACGCCTGCACTGCTGGACGACACTATGGCAAATAGCCTGAACGCCTGATTCTGTGTAAATTCAGCCTTTCTGTCACTTCTCTCCTTATTCTTCCAAATCTAGCTTTGCCTCCACATCTTGTCCTGGAGATCAAACCCTCAAATTCAGCCATACCACATTACAGGACATCAAAACCCATGACACTAAATTATGTGGGGAAAGAAGACAAGGAAGGAAGGAAGTGAAGGTGCTGAAGAGGTACATTACAAAGACGTGAAGGAAGTATAGGATGGCAAGGGGGAGAAATGGAATTCTAGCTTTTATTCATTTCATCTGTATCCTTCCCCATTTACTTTTCTCTTGATTGATCTTAAAACCTGGAAAATAAAGGAATGGAGGTGAGAAAAGGCTATCAAAGGGATAAAGGAACAAAAAAAGACAACCAGAATGGGGCCTTGGCGTGTGTGTGATCTCCTGATCTGTCAGCTTATTTGGTTCCGTAAGCAATTTTTTTTAATATACTGGAAATGATTTTTGGTGGATGGGTAGAAAATGGGAAAATATTATCCACAGCGCTGTCCCTCATGAGTGAGGATCAAATCAAATGAACACAGAAATCATCACATAAATCAGTGTTTGGCCTTCTGTATGGTTTGAACCTAGCATATTGAAACTGTCATGTAGCGACTTCATATTTTTATGTACTGTTTGCGCCTACTAAGCAGCAGGTAGGTTACTAACACTACAGTGTACAGTTAGTGTGAATAGTACTGTTAGGACAGTGAATGCACTTTGCACTACTCAAGACATAGTGTAGGCTATCAAAAACAGCAGGCTGAGGTCACAAGGTCAAAGTCAGGGTCAGAGTTGAGAGGTCAAAAGGCTCTGAACATTCTCTGTCTGGAACTAAATAAAAAGCTAACAACATCTTTAGCATTAATGATCTCTACAGTCCTAATCCATGAACCCAACTGCTGTGGACTCTCCCCTCTCTCTCCGTTAGTCTCTCATTAGATTTGTCTTTTGTTGTGTCTGCCATTCATTTATGCTTTCATCCAACGTGTTCTTTTGTTCTAGGGTCTCTGCCCCGTCATGTCACACACAAATGTGTGCGCTTACTATCTAAAGTTCAATACAACGTTCTCCTGAAGAGCTGGTCCCAGTTAAAACAATGGAGAGCCCCTTTGGTTCAGTCAGTGTCTGGTCCCAGTAACTGATCCCAGTGCAGTCCTTTGTAGAAAGCCGTACAGAGAAATGAACACCCCAATGTCACAGTTTCTCTGCTTCCATTAAAGTCCAGTTGCTCCCATTAGTTTCCAATTGCTATGGATTGGATATGTGCATGGAAAATGTACCTCTCTTTTCTGCGTCTCCTTAGTAGATATAATAGGAAAAGAAATGTACTGTCAAGGTTACTCTTCTCTTTCAATTTCTGGGCCCATGAGGGAATTTCTTTCTCTTTCTCTCCTTTCTTTCTCTCCTTATCAGTAGATGACCTCGTAAACTGTGGCCTTCTTGTCGCCTGAACCAGTGACGATGTACTTGTCATCCACGGAGATGTCACAGCTCAGCACGGAGGAAGATTCTTTTGACTGCAGAGGGAGAACGAGAGAAAGAAGAAAGACAAAGTGTTGGAAAACAGGGTGAGCAAGGGAAGGGGGAGTAGGAGTGCAACAAAGAGATAAGACAAAACAGAGGCCGATGCCACTTACACCAAATGAGAAAAAACAAAAAAACAAACAGCCAACTATTACGTAAGCACAATCTTCCAACCCAACTGAAATGTAGCATTTCTTCCAGCGTTCCACCCCAGAGGTCTCATTTCAACTACACTACCAATGTAAGTCAGAGTCCAGTCCAAAAAACGGTGGTTTAATGGAATTTATCTAACCACACAGCTTAAGGTTACACTGAGGTTATGCTTGCCTGCCTAATGTATATAGCATGTCTTGTATCATCACACCTCCTGAGGATTGCAAAATAGTACGTGACCAGTTTACAGCGATGCCAAATGGAGCCAAAGGCAACCTAATACCCTGGACTGTTGCAAGGCTCAGAGTGCAGACCTGAAACGTTGAGTTAACCTGTTTACACCCAAGAGTGGGACAAACACACATCAGTGATGCTTAAATAAACAAACATCCTCAGAACACATACCAATATGACTGACATCCTCTCTGCTCTCAACATTATTGAAGGGTCATGTGGCTGGTGAAACGGCTGCCATAAAATGTTTGACGTGTTGTCACGGAAGTGAGCACTGACTTGGTACAGAGAGCTGTGTGTTACCGTGCTAAAAGAATCCTTTCACTGCACATTCCAGTGGCACTGGTGTTGAACTTTTCCAACTTTCTGGGTGTTGCGAATTATTTGCACAAAAAATTATGCTATTTTGATGACCACATCATGAAAATTATAAGGCATCCAGCATAGGTGTATTGGAGGTTACTACCATTATACTGTAACTGTCCTCTCTGTCCACTATAATACTATATTTGTATCTAATGAATGCACTGTACTGTGGTCCCAACCTGGAATATGCTGGCTCCATAGGGCGTTCTCCATGCATTCAGTAGGTTGTCTTTCCCTGTGCTCACAAACCATTTACCTGGTGAGAAACACAAACACACACCAAATGATGAATGGCCATTATTCTTATTAATGAAAACTGTTTTATGATAAGACTGGATTTAAAAAAGTGACTGGGAATAACTAAGACCTTAAAAGCATATTTAAGGGGACTAACATTGAACATGAGACATTTTTAAAGTTTACTACAAGGCAAATAATATTGATTCTGAGTTATACTAGAAAACATGCGATAGAGCAATGAAGAGTCAGTGTCTTACCACAGTAGGCAAACTGCAGGGAGAGGACACAGCTCTCATGGAGGTGAAGCTGGTACTTGTCAGGTTTGGTGACATGTAGAACCTCAACATTGCTGCTCTCCATTCCTACAGCAAGCCATTCTCCAGTAGGACAGTAGCCGAGAGAGAAGATCTGGACAGCAGAGAGAAGAAATCCTCAGAATTCAAATTTTTAACAGGAGAATACTGTCTTCTCAGTTTCTTCTGAATATTTCAGCTAAGATAAGGGATGCAACTGATCATTTTCTGTTCACAACAAGGCATACCAACCCTCTTCACCCCAAACCCCCCTAAAATCAAACTTATGTCATACTGTGATTTTATATTCAATACAACTTCAAAAATTTTAGGCATATTCTTCTGAGCAGTTAAGTTTTTCAGAAGCTGCAATGAACTGCGGCCTTTGATGCCCAGGATGCCATCCACATTAAATTACGCAAAACACTATAACTATTATTATTACTATTATTAACTATTGGTTAGACAATATTGAACTGACTGTCAGCATTTTATGGTTAGAATGAGAAAACTGGAAATTCATACAATTAAATGGAAACACTGATTTTAGTTATATCAGAGCGTTGTGTGAAGTGTTTTTATAATGTGTTGATATGCGTGCAAACCTGTGACGTGAAGTCATGCTGCTGGAGCTGCCGGCCCTCTCTCAGATCCCAGGAGCGCACAGTGTTGTCCAGGCCTCCGGTCCACAGCTTGGTGCCGTCATTGGAGATGTCTATACAGCTGGCTCCGTCTGTGTGGCCCTGGAACTGCCTGTATGATAGATACAAACATACATCCATTTTGCGTTAAATAAAGAAAAGGCAGTTAAAACGAATACATGTTGGCCATTAGATTTCTCTTGCACTTAGCATTTACAGTGTGTTCCCCGTGAATGCAATTATGAGGATTAAAACAAACAGTAGACAAAATTTGCAACACTTTTCCAGTTTGATGTCATTATTCAAGTAATCAAACCCAGGAGCACAGCTGGCAGTGGCTGTAAAGTCTCTCCCTTTTACCAACCACTTTAGCAGCAAATTAACCATTATTTAGAGGCCCCATTCTAAATATCTCTTTGGCTGTTTAGACAGTAAATGTTACAGCTATTTGTCTCAATTTAGCAGCCACTGTGTCTAGTTTTCTGCCCTATTCCTACCTCACCACTGTCTAATTGTGTACACCTCATTCTGGAACTTTGTCCTGCGGAAAAGTTGATGCAACTGCTTTGTTTCTCCTGTTTGCCAAGAAAAAATAGCCACAGGTAAATTTCTGAGTCAAATCCCTTTGCTCAGCAGCAGCCACTCTTGCACTAGCATTGCTCTATATTCTACCTTTCACTGCAGGACCACTGGAGGTACAACTATAGTCAGCAAGGTTAAATCTGCTGAAGTGAGAATAATTTTGTTAAACTGTGTGGATTAAAAGTTCATTAGACAAGCCACACAGTGGGCAAAAGGCTGTTTAAACTTACTTGACCCACATATTTAGTTGTACTTATCTGCTTCCAGGAATGGCTATGAAAATTACCACACATCCAATGTTCTATCTGTAAAAATCAAACAATACCACACCGCAGGTTTTCTCTTACCTAACCAGTGTCTGATTGTGTAAGTCCCAGACTGCAATGTTTCCATCGCTGCAGCAAGAGAAGCAGACCTTGGAGTCTGGGCTAATGGCCAGAGCATAGCATGCTGGTGCTGATGATGTCAGCTCTGCCTTGATCCTTGGAGTGGGTGTGGCCAAGTCCCAGATGGACAGTGTGCTGGCCTCACCTCCCACGATCAGTGTCCGACCATCCGGAAGGAGACGGCAGGAGCGAATATAGTTGTCCCGATTCTAATGAGGCAAAAAATTAACTTAATATTTACTTACTTCACACCGTTAACATGCGAGTAGTTATACAAATAGTGCTCGCCACTCACCAAACAGTCGAGCTGTGACACCGGGCTCTTGTTGCCTGGGTGACTGATGTCCCAGACCTTGACGCAACCCTTCCCCCCTGTGTACACGTGCCGGGTGGGGTTACTGATGGTGACGGCACATACCACTTCACCGTGATTCAGTGTGTTGATCTGACGAGCGTGGCGAGGGATCCCCGGCCCCACTAGAGCATCTGGTGGGAAGGGTACCGGCTGCATCTGGCCGTCTGCTGCCACGTGAAAAGAGTAAGCTCTGACGATACAGAGGAAGAGGAGAGGTAAATGGCAAGAAGGAGGGTAATGAGAGGACAAGACATGAGGAAAGAGGAAGAAGAGACAGAAAGAGAAGAAATGTGGAGATGAAGAGAAGAAAAAGGAAATGTAGGTGAAATAACAAGGAAAAGGAGGAGGGGATGAAAACAAGGGACACCAGATACACAAAAGGGGAAGAATAAGTAGGAGAGGAAGCGATACGAGAAAGAAGATGAGAAACAGTGGTATAAATAATGATAAAAGAGAAGAAAGAACAAAAATCACAAAAGAACAAAGGCAACCAAACAATGCTGTGTTTTTTCTTCCTGAGAGTAGTTTTTGCTAGAATGTCATCATGGGGGCAATTTTTTATGAGCCGTCAAATACACAAACACAGCAAGCACCTGCGCACACTTACGGTTTGCCTCCAGGGATGCCTGTTAGGCTAGGTGGCATTCCAGGGACTCGCATGTGAGGATGGGGGTCAAAACCAACCTTGAGGAGAGAGCACAGACAAATGTATGAGCACAATGCAAACACACACCCATGGGCATGGGCAAATGCAACAGATCAATAGTAACCTGTGGAATGGAATACAAACAGTCATGAGCACAGAGCAAATAGACACACTACAGCACACACACCCTCTGAATGAAAAGTAGAAGAGTAGGCAAACATACACAAGGAGAACTGTCAGTACTTGCCCCCCCACCACACACACACACACACACACAGAAACAGTGAGTGCACAACTGAAGTTGCTATCAAGTGTTGCCCAGACACACACACACACACACACACACATACACTGCTGAGAGCCTACTTAACCTATTCAAACAGTGTAACGAACACTTTGCAAATACAGTTAATAGAGTAATGAGATCATTGACAGTAATGGAAACCACCATACACACTGTGCAAATATTCTCATACAGCAAAATAAAAAAGCAGCTGTGCAGTCCTGGTCACATGTTTGACACAAATAAATAAATTAATAAATAAATTGGTCTAACAGAAAGTCAAGTGCAAAGCAATTCTTTTGATGTTTAGCAGGTGTTTCTTTTATTTTGGGTGAGACTCAGACAGATGGACATACACTCAGATGTCAAATGTTCCTGATTAAACACATCAAAATCTACTAGCTTTAGATGCCCATTACACTCACCATGGGTGAGCGGCCGTATGCAGCCACAGCGGCGGCGGCAGCAGCACTCATCTGAGGAGACATGTTATGAAGTCCAGCAGCATAGGCCGCAGCTCCGGCTGCACCAGCCAGCTCTCCATTCATACCTGCTGCATGGGGCAACATACCAAACGCACCCGGATATGGTCCTGGGACAGCCAAGGGGGTCCGCAGACCTGCAGCTGGGGAGAGGAGGGAAGGGAAGAGTTAAACAGCTAGGCATAACTAATAAAGCAATAAAGGGTCATTTTCAGGTTGTAAAGTCTGGGCCTTTGTTCTTTAAAAATCTTAGAGCTTAAATCTCAGACCTGTTTTCCACTTAAATCTCTCTTTATAAAGCCTCTCTGGTCATGTGACACTATCAGTGACCCTAGTTTTGGACTATAAACATAATGGCTGTGATTCAAAGTTAATTTAGTCATGAAAAAAGATTTTATTCACAAATTTGCTATGAAATCTGAGGTCAAATGCCAAAATTATGTACTATCTCAATTTTAGCATTTTGACTTATCTTTGGTATCACACCCTCTTTGAGAAGCTACAGTTTCACAAAAATATAGGTGTGACACTAATTGATAATGACTCAGACTTGCAACACGAGTTCTTCTGGAAACAAGCCAAAAAGCCTTCATAATTTATCCAAAGCTCTTCTAGCCCAAACTGCCATGTTTACTTTTCCTCAACAGGTTGGAGGCTGTGCAGACAACACATATACTCTGGCAAAAAAATGACCTATTTCAAGATTAAATACACCACAGTACTAAATATAATGCATTCTATGAGATCACTGATTTACAAATTACGGTTTTACAGTTAAACTTAATTGTACTGGACTTACTAGGTGGATGTGGCATTTCCATTGAAGGGGGTTTTGATAAGCTTGGCCGGAGTCCAGGGGTGGAGCTCGGCCCGGGGGTGGAGTCACCTCTAGGGGTGGGTGTGCTTGATTTCAGCCCAGGTGTACCTGCCTTGTCTCGCTGCCATGGAAAGAGAGATGGCATAAATATATGTACACCTAATATTAAAGGGGGGTAAAAATAACAACTATGACAGTTATAATCTATGAACATGAGTGACTGCTGAATGCAGCAAAATTTAACTCACACTGACATTAATCCCTACTTCACAAAAGATGAAAAAAAAAGTATAGATGAATGACATGGGTGTATGTATACATTCAACTGTTTTTCCATCCAAGTGCCCATCCATACCATTGCCATCTCTTTGGACTTGAGGGAGGAGGAGCTAGCTGAGGATGCAGTGGAGGCTGGGCTACAGGGGTCTTTCTTGAGGAGACGTGCTTTATCCAGGCCATTTTCTCTTGGGGAGGGGAGTGGCGTACCACGAGGAGAGGCTGGGTCCTGTGGGACAATTAGATGTTCAATGGTTAATATCTGCCTCAGAGCAAAATTCTGAAGATTCTGCTCTTGGTGAATTTTTTGGACCAAAATAGCAGGCTATTTAATTATGCAAATAGTTCATTTAAAAATACTGTAATACTTTTATATTTAGATTTTATTACATCTGTAAGAAAACCCTTCCCCTAACTTAAAGTCCCCATGAAATGACTTCCACTTCCTGAGTATCTTAAATAGTGACATTATCCTGCACTAGTGGGTATAAATAAAAATTTCACCCAATAAAACCTTCACAAATCATTGAACATCCTCTCATCCACCTATCCCTTAAAACTCTCAACCAAACTGATGTCTTTGCACTTGTGAATGATCCCTCCCTGCACTATGTCCCGCCCAAACATCCCTTTTCAACAGGAACTACATATAATCATTAAATGAAATCACTTTCACGGAGTGTTTAAGAATAATTTGGAATATCACTAATTTTCATAAATCACCACAACACTACTGCACTAAAACATAAAAAAAAAAACTTGTCAGAAATCAGATGACAACTTTTTGACTTTTCACCAATACTCACAAGTAAACAACACAGCAAGCTACAGAAATAAAGTGAGTAGATGGCTGCTGCAGAAGCAAGGTTTTTTTGTGTGTAATAATCACACAGAAAAAAACTAATAAAAGGCATTAGAAATCCCAGACAGATTACAAAAGCATGTGCTCATGCAATAACTGGCCACAAGAGCACCTGTCTGTGAATCTGTCCATGATCCATGATGTATTCTGATTTTGGTGTTTTTAAATGTGTGATAAATCTTGTGATTTTAATTACCAGCACACTGAGGCAATGAAGTTGAAGTGCTGATAACTTGAATACAAGAGATTTTTAATCTATTTTTAGTGGGGATAATGTTTCACCTGGCCCAGACTGTTACCGCTAAACAACCCTCTTAGACTCAGTAAAGCAAAGGGCTTCTTGTGCAATGGGGTAAACCACTAGACCCCAGCCCTCCCACTGATTTAATTCTTCACAACTTGGCTGTATTTCCACAAGCCCAACCAATGAGATACTTCAGACTGTGGTGGAAAGTAAATGGTGTTCACCAGAGGATGAGGAGACAGCCGGATAAGCATTCCACTACTCTCTATCATTATCTCCAGCACATGCTCACTACAACCACAAATTATGTTCTTGCTGAATGGCATGTCTTTCATGTCTTTCAACACTGATGCAGAGGTTTGGTCCATCCATCTGCCTGAATTAAGACATGGAGATCTGTGGGAAATCCCTCTGTATGCAGGTTGTCTTTATGTGAACAAACATTATCACAAAACCATGTTAATCATAGACAGTATAAAGTACAAATATCCTCGCATTGCTTTCTGTGTCAGTCAGGGGGTTTCATCAACAATCAGGCTAAAAAAGTCATACCTGTGAGCTAATTCATCACGTAAGACAGAGGTTACAAGCAAAACCTCCAGACACATGGAATACTGTTCGTGGTGATTTTTAGTCATTGCAGCTTGACAAAACACTGGAACCTTTGTCAGCATGTCACATGCTCAACCAAACAAGGTTAGACAAGGGACCAGTGATAAGGCTTACTCAAGACAATGTAAAATCAACAGTTCCCCATGTTGGGCTCTGCTGAACATATGTGTGCACCTAAGTCCTCTGTACTGCTCTGCTCTACTCTATGAGGCTACTCACATTACCCTATTTGTGCCGTGCCCAGGCACGTTTGACCCCAAAATCCGGATTGTTTGACTAGTGTGAGCGTTCCACTCCGTGCCTGAATACAGTACACTTCCTCCGCTCTGGCACGGTTGGAGGGGGTGTGCTTCAGCACGGTACGGGCGTTCATGCACGAGCACATGAACGTCACACATGCAGCACGCGAACGTGGATATGACGCAAATCATGCGACCGTCCCTCCCCGTTTCCTCCTGCCTCCACAAGCTGCGAATCGCCGCCTCGCACAATCAATAATTAACCATGTTGTCTGTATCGTTGTCCGTTGTGCTGCTGCAACCGCGTATCAACAAAAGTCGATTTATAATGACGTCGGGCCATGCGTGTGTCGTATGTCAACACGGTGACATGCGTACCGGAGGCAATCGCGCTTGAGCGCGGTTGGGCTGTGGGTAATGTGAGTGCGGGCCAGTAGAAGACTGGGGAGGAGGGGCTTTTTTGCTTCAGCACAATACGGAGCAACTGGGCCTAATGTGAGTAGGCCCAAAGGACAGGTATGATGCTGACCACAAATCCTTTCCTGACAAGCCAGGGCTGTACTACTATACTGTCTCAAGGAGTAATTTTCTGAGATTAAACTTAGAGACGTTAGTACCTAGCATTCATGTTGTGAGGACATTTTATTCCAGTTATGGAATTAATTTCATAACAAAAGGGCTTCAAAAGAGGGACACCTCAATGGTTTAAATAGTCCGCTAACTCTATTCAGTTTCAACTGACAATTCCCACAACTGATAATAGAGAGAGAGATAAATAGATAGACAGACAGAGAGATAGATAGATAAAAATGATGGTGGTTGTGATACTGGTGATGATGATGATTGCTTTTAGCCCCTAAAAAGCCTGCATCCTTGAGTATGTCAATCTTATGGGTTTTTTTTTGTTTGTTTGTTTGTTTGTTTAACGGAATTACTTTAACACTTACTGCAAAACCAATTGCCCACGGGGACATGCAAAGCTGACACTTAAACTTGACTGAACAAAAGACAAATACGTTTACAAATAACAAATACAAAATATTGTGCATTGTTGCTGATATTTTCTTACTTGTGCATTGTTGCTGATATTTTCTTGCTGATATTTTCTTACTTGTGCATTGTTGCTGATATTTTCTTTTTTTCTGTTGCTTTAATTGACCAAAATAAATAAAATCAAAACAAAAAAAAATATATATATATATATATTACCCACACTTACCTCATTCGAGACATCCACCACTAAGTTATCGTCACTTTTCTCCCCATCACTATCCTAGAAAAGGGAAGCGAGTTAATAGACAATTAAGCGTTTTGAATTTCAATTTAATGAAATTGGTTGTTTTTAAGAGGCACTTGTCTCAAATATGTCCTACAATGGTACATCTAAACACACACCTAAAGATACACATGCACAATGTAATACTGCAGATGACCTATGGGTGTGTGATATATATTGTCTAAAAAATATCTTGATTGTTGTTTTAGTGATGTGTGAAATGACAAACTCAAATATGGCACTAATTTTGCAAAAAAACAATCAAAACATATCTTGAGAGTCAGCACACATTCACTGCATATTATCAAGCCACGGATTTGATATAATCATTAAAAGCATCTAATATACTATCAAAAAGAGTGAGCTAGTACAACACAAGACTTTTACGAGCACATCTGAGTTTTTTTAAACACATTTTTGAGGGATGCAAAATATCATCAATTATTGTTATTGGCAAAATGCTCCAAAATATCAATATTACTTTTGTCAATATCGCACACACCTAACATGACCACATGCAAATCATAAAACGCTTCACATCAGAATCAACTTCCTATGTGATGATGCTTTCTCTCTCACATACATGCAGTGGCACCGTGTCTTACATAGTGGCTTGAGTCCTTGTCGTCCACTTTGCGCTTCTTGGGGTCAGTAGGAAATTCTGGTCCGTTGCGCCGCTTGTCTGAGTTCCTAAGACTATCTGGTAACAATGAGTTACTCTGCAGGTGAGGAGGAGGAGAGCAGGGAAGAGGAGAATAAACAGTTAAAACAGAGAAAGAGAAGGACTATGAGAAAAAAAGATAAAAGGAAAAAGCACTCTTTGGTACAGTTCAAGCTGGGTCTTTGCCATGTGTGCGTTGTGCATCGGTGTCCCAAATTATCTTATCCATCTCCCACTTATTACAAGAGCTATTCTGTGACGTGTAGAGCAGGTTAAATAAACAGACTCTTACTACCAAACAGGTTAATAGTGCACAGCAGCATGAATATAAGTAGCACAAACACTTAGACAGCAACCTCTTTCCTCACTTGACCACAGCCACAGTCACACACCTCTGAAGTTGATGATTACATTGAGTGGCTCTCAAAATCTATCAGTGCTCCCTCTCCTGGCTCTGACAAGCTGTATTGGCTCTCCCTTGCTCTCCCTCTCTCTCTCTCCCTGTGTGTGTGTGTGTGTGTGTGTGTGCGTGAGTGTGAGTGTGTGAGTGCGCAGTGTGTAATTGACTGTGAAAGCTGGTGTGTATGAGCAAGTGTGTAACAGACTTTGTGTGTATTACTTGCACAGCACACCCCTCGTGTCCCACGACTCCACACACACACACACACACACACACACACACCAGCCCCCTCTGGCCTCCTGACCAACGGATCCTATTGTTAATGGATTAAAGCTTCATGTTGAGTCCATTATAGTCTCAGCCTGTCAATGAAATGTGCATCCAACACACACATACACAACCGCAGTGAGCGAGAGAGAGAGAGACAGAAACAGAGAGAGAGAGAGAGAGAGAGAGAGAGAGAGAGAGAGAGAGACAGAAACAGAGAGAGAGAGAGAGAGAGAGAGAGAGAGAGAGAGGGGGAGAGAGAGCGAGAAAGA
>OMLB01023432.1:0-13059 GCA_900302555.1 Myripristis jacobus
TGGATTGTAAAAACAAATGGACAATTATAAAATGGAGATTTGTTAATCATAATTTGCTTCACAGTGGGATAAATGTGCTAACTATGTAATGCCCATAGGACTGATTTTATTTTAACAAATCAGTGATTATGGTGTAAAGAAAAGATCATGCCCTAATTGTTTTTGTGTGTGTGTGTGTGTGTGTGTGTGTGTGTGTGTGTGTGTGTGTATACTTCTGAAATTGAAATGAAACCATTTTTAGATTTGTGACAAACATGAATGTATGATGTAGACATACAGCATCTGAAACACATCTTACGGAAATGTTTAACAATAAAGATCATTCATCCTTTATATTACAGCATTTCTGACATTTGTGGGAAAAAAATCCTTGCTGTCAGCATCAACTTGATACTGGGTTTGGGTTTGGTATAAATGGTGCACCACGCGTACACCATTTAAACCAGTTCATGCATACAGAAAAAATTGATTTAACTTAACAAGCTTAACTTAATTACCAAACTCTAAGAAAACTGCATGCCAGTAGTACATATTGTGGATTTGAAGAGTAACTCAAATGACAGGCAGAAAACATCTGCTGCACTGCCTCCTAGGGGTTGAAACTTTCAGGCATTTTTCCTTGCTGGCCAAACCCAATCAGTGAGGTGGCAGCAGGTACTTTGTCATTGAAAAATAACAATAATATTAAAAAACACCTGCTTTGACATCATGGATTAGGTTTGGCCAGGAGTGCAACATGCCTGAACGTTTCAACCCCTAGTTTTCTGGTAACGTTTATAGACTGCCCCCCTCCCAACTGAGAATCATGAATGCCTCTGAGTCATTCCCTGACTGACTGACTGACTGATCCCCCAACCCACTGTCGAAACATGCATGCGTTATCCAGCTGATGAGACAGAGGCTTGAATAATGTTTGGCTAGCTAACTGGACCGGACCCCCAAAAGGTAAGTCGCACTTCCAGGTATCGTTTGGTGTGCGTATTTGCTTGTATATACGGATGTGTAGGCATGTGTTCTGTTATGAATGACAAAAGTTCAGCAGCAGTATTGACCACAAGCATAGTACTTTTTTAATATCTTTAACTATTGTAATACCTTTTCATTTAGGCTTGCTAAGTAAAAATAGGAGTGATGAAGAGACACTCTTTTAATAGTATTTAATAGTAAATAATAGAAGTTTTACAATTTTAATAGTTTTAATACTGGAGTCTATGGCTTCTGCATCTAATTCCCCTCATGATGTCAGTTAACGAAACATAGCAAAGAAGTGAATAAGGCAAATGAAGATAGTTATAGATAGTTACTGAGCATTGCAATATGACAATCACACAAGATGTATTCTCATAAAAATGCACTGAGAATATATTGCAATAGGGAATTTATATCCTTTGGATTGGATTAGGCTAATTTACTAGCGAATTGCAGAGGACAGTACTGAAGCCCGTGGCCACTCTTACAGAATTACAGTTACAGGACATAAATGCTTTGTTGTCAGCCACTCTGTTCATAATCAGTAAGAAAAAACGTCACATGCAAGTATGCGAAATCAAGACATGCCTACAGTACCAAACAAAATCTGATGCTGCACACTGAGCTGGTGGAGGAAGAATGAGGACTGCTGGCCAAACCAGCCAAACTGATTCTGTGCAACATCAGAGTGGGGGTACAAAGAGTCGATTTGTGGTATTGTAATGCTGACTCAACTCTGGAAATTGTGATTTGGTTACAGCCCTAGTTAATATAGGACTAAGCAATAGGGGCATTAAGCAGTTTAATCATTATTTTCTACAGAGAAGCTATAAGCTGTGCAATTCCCTATTCACAGATTACACATGTTCTTAATGCTGTAAATGCAACAGATTTCTGCACCTGAATGTCTCATCAAGTTTTCACTGATCCAGTTGCAAAATATCTTGTGCCAAACACACCTGAAAAGAGGGGCTAAGGACATTGTCTATGTCTATATCATGCTGGAAGTCAGCAGATAGAAGATTCATCATTTTTTCTGTCTTTGCTCAGGGAAAATGAAAGGGCCGCTGACTCACAACAGAGGGTGACCTTTTTAGTATCTAGGCTAACTAACAATTTGTGGGTGGAATAATATGTGTGGGATGGAGATGACAGGTCACAGAAGTTGGGGGGAAGCATGTCCCCCCATCCCCTGTGCCTATCATACCCATGGATGCATATTTCCTCAGTCTCATTAAATCTGAACACTGATGTCTGAGGTATCACATGACAGACAGACAAATGAATGAAGACCAATCTGCAGCCCCCATAAACTTAACAGTTCCTTTCTTTCTTTGCTGTCTTCCCTAACTCCTGCACCTCCCTCTGTCTGCTCTCTCCCACATAGAGCAGCTTTTTGCCTCACAAAAGATAATGACTCAGTATTGTTCCACTCTGTCCTTTTCTTCTCTCCTCTCTCCCAACACCTTTTTTCAGCTGTCAGGATGAAGATTGAAAACGGCATGACCCTCCCCGAGCTCCCAGAGCCCCTTTCCCACGCAGGCCTCCAGTTCACTGTAGCCACTGAGGAGGACTTTGATGACATCATGGCAATGAGTCAGGACATCTATGGAGGCCTTGACTACCTGCCCACCAGATACACCACCTGGTTGCAGGAGACCAACCGTACAGTCATACTGGCCCGCAAACAGGGGAAAGTGGTGAGCTCATGGTGTAAAAACTAGGGGTAGGGGTGGATGCTTTTAATGTTTTGAAAGGTACACTGGCATAGATTTTCTCTGTGGCATGAACTTTCACATTATCTGCTGCGCTCAAGTTTCTTTATACCCCTGCATGATTTGTTGAGTGAAAAGGGACCCTGAAAAAATTATACATGCGTCTAATTTTAAAAGATGACAGATAGATATTAGAAGATATTGAGCACATTTACATGCGCACCATATTCCTGTATTATTCGGAGTATCCTCCATATTCCGGAGTCATGTTAACACGTACCGAACCCGATTAAGGTCATATTCCGGTTGGAGAATATTCCAAATAAGACCCCTGGCATATGCCTATTTTAACCAGAATATTGTGCCATGTAAACACCTTAATCGGAAAATGCCCCATACTGGAATATTCAGTTACTCGCTCGATTCACAAGGAATCCTGGGGTGTCTTTGTTGTTAAGGTTACTGCAAGTGGGGAGAACAACACGGCGAACAGCATGGCGAAAAGCAGCAAAAGACAGAATTTTTGGAGTGAGTAGTAGACTGCAGTCTGCCTTCAGCTAATGAAAGACTTAAATATCATGGAGTATATCGATGGGAGAAAACACAGAAATAGCTACATCTTCTTCTTCTGTATTTCCGGCCGACCAGACGGCTATAGGTGTAACATGTGAATGGAATATTCCAGTTGCTGCAGCGCATATAAACACCTTATTCAGAATATTACCTTAACCAGAATATTGACCCGAATCGGAATATGGTATGCATGTAAACAAAGTCAGTGATATATTTAAGAGACTCATTTGGTTGGTTGAGATTTTGGCTGGGAGAACTGTTTGAAGATGGAGGCCAATAATTTCAGCCAGGATGGACCCACCACAATACAGTGGTGGAAAAAGGTTTTCGGACACCCCATGCATTTGTGAAATATTGCATTAAGAATCACTCTTAGGTCTCTTCAAGTGCAATTTCTTTTAGTACAGTCACAGCCAAAATACTTAAAATTGATTGGTTCCACAAAAATACATAAGAAATTTTGAGTATTGAGTCACTTTGGTACCAGCGATGAAGGTCGTTCTTTTTATTAAAAGACACAATTTTTGTTGCCAAGCTTCGTGTCTATATAAAGCCAGCACATTTGAAAGTTCTTCAGACATAAAAATGGCTAAAACAAGGAACCTTACGCAGGAAACACGCCTGAAGATAAAGATTAAGCTGTCAAGAATTTAGTTTTGTTAGTTTTTCTTGTAAACAATAAACAAAAAATATAATTTGTATTTGTTTGTATCTATCCAATGCAGCCACACCTTTTGAAACACAAAAAAGATTTTTCCACAAATATTTCATGATAATATTTGTGATTGTGAGATTGTGTAAAATTTTAATGGTGTCTGAAAACTTTTTTCCACCACTGTATTGTTGAAGACAGTAGACATGAAAAATGGTCCACACCGAGGATCCAAGGACTCCCGAGGATACTTATTTATTTTGAGCAGTTTCTGGATTAAAACTCCCGAAGTGCACAGTGATTCTGCTGTGATATTTGTTCAAAGTTGCCTTTAAATGACTGGGTACATCTGTCTTCCTTTCTCACTCCCTGAACCAATCATGTGACCTCAGCTACCTCATCCCCTGTCTCTACTTTTTCTACCACATCACCTCCATCACATTTTTCACCTCCATCCCCATCTCAAAACATAATCTCATCTCTGTCGTCCCCCTCTCTCAGTCCCCCGTCCCTCACGCCCCCCTTCATCGACACCCCTGCAGGTTCTTCAAAACAAGAGCACTGCTCTTTGATCATCACACCCTCCACGCTGGTGGTCAGGTATGGTACACAAATTACTGGGAGGAGCTGGCTATATTAAAATAAACTGCCTTATAAAATTTAGGAAACATAAAACATAGAGGGAAAACTAATCTAAACAGATCTCTCTTTTGCTGCTGCTAGAACAATGTCTACTCAGGAATAAGCAGTAAAAAGTCCTTTGTCCTTTTACATAGTTTCACGCATCTTGTAAGTACTAGTGATTTAATTTTGTTTGGCAGCTGATGCCTGGTTGAATTTTATGAGAAATAAATCTGTGTATAAACCTGATTGTCACAGGTTTGGAGATCCAGCGACAGCGAACTGCTCTGTGCCACAGATGACCCATTTTGGCCTGGGTTGGGAAGTCCAACAGGTAAGGCAGTTAATAAACACTAATTTATAATAACTCAAGGACCCCACTGACTGAATTTTGCATTTATAATAAAACAATAACAGTATCATTATTTGGTGAATTGGCCAGGCCTGAATGGTTATTCTCCTTGTAATAGTGATACTGAAAGCTGTTTGGTGGCCCACATGTACAAACACTTTGTGGTGATTACACACTGACTGTACAGGCAATGTGTGTGAGCTAAAATACACATTTTTCAAAATGAGTAGCTTACTGATTGTATCATCCTTTCACAGTGCCATACTAATCTCTGTATTGATCAAATGTTGTCATATGTTCTATCTGGGCAATGAGTAGCTAAAATGTACCTGATGCAGTTTCAGACATGCTGTCATCATGATTAGAATCCAAGGCAAAGGCATTATGTCTGCAATATAATGTAAAATACAAAGCAAAAAATCACTGTGGTTAAGTCCAAATTTTTGAGATGATTTGAAATTTTGGTTAAAAAAACAACACTCAAATATCAGAACCTTCAGCCCTAAACATGAATGGCAATTTTTGCAAAACTTTAACAGTGTTTCCTGATTTGTGATCTTTGAACACGCTCTTTAGGGAGCCTCTGATTTCACCGAGGATGGGTTTCTGGTCTGGGGGGTGGACAACCTGACTGTGTGGAGCATGAAGCCCATGTGCTTTGCACTGGTGGAGCGTGGACAGTGCGTCACTGTCCTAAATTTAACTGTCTACAGTGAGTTGATTACTTTCGTCTTGCACATATATTTGAAGTATATTAGAAAACATGTCAAGCTCTTGTTAATCATGTGGATCACCCTTTGTTTGTTGTGTGTCTTTCTGTCCTTCTCCCTGTCTCCTCATGCAGAGCCTCCAGACTTGGTGTCCATCAGCTATCTAAATCACACTGGGCCCCTGACAGAGGGCCATGTGTACACTCTGCAGTGCACAGTCGAGAATGTTGCTCCTGTTGGGAGTCTCTCTGTGATGTTTTACAGGGGACAAGAGGCTCTAGGTCCATCACAGTCCCAGAATAAGACAGAGAAGACACCAGTGACTGAGATCTTCACTCTGAACATCAACCCTACACGAGAAGATCAAGGGGGCCACTACTGGTGTGAAGCCAAGTTGGAGCTGGGACCTGAGGGACCACAGCCCCCTCCTGTGGTGAAGTCACAAAACCTCACAGCTACTGTCTATTGTGAGTTTAATTTATTATTTAACTTATTTGACTTGATGCAAAATTGAAGGAAAATCCCTTTATATTCTCCATCCACCTTCTGTTCTCCTCCTCCCTCTTGTTTCTCCATCTATCTCAGTTGGCCCACAATTCCTTTGTCCAGCAAACCTGAAGGTTGAGGAGGGAGAGAAACTGACCTGTGAAGTGAAAGGAAACCCTTTGCCATTAGTCACCTGGCTCAGAGATGGTGTGAAGGTTGCCCCACCCCTACACTCAAACAGAACGCATGCTGGGAAATACACAGTCCAGGCAGAAGGAGCTCTTGGACAGAAGAGTCACACACTGGAGGTGGAGATCATCACTTCCAGTGGTATGTGTCTGAGAATTTCAGTGTGTGTGTGTGTGTCACCTGCGCAATTGTAACATGAGTAGTGACGTGCTTGGCCTGTGTGATAAGAAATTTTCTGCGCTGGATTCCAAGCACATAAAACAAGTGCTATGACATTGTTTTGGCTTGTGTTCACAGAATGAAACTGTTCATTATCCTCTTGTTTGGATGCATAATGAGCCTCATTAATTCAAACCACAGCATTCTGTGCTGACCTCTCTACTAAACAGGATTAATTAGAAGCTACAGTGACACAAAAAGGGTCCTGCAAACGTGAGATCTGCAACTTACACTGTAAACACATAATACTGCATATTGAACAAGCTTTGATTATGAATTTTGCAAAATTTCTTTTTTTCTGAACACCCAATAGTCTGAACAACCTCCAGTCCAAATGGATTTGGAGAAAATGTTGATTTTGCAGGATCAAAAAATAAATAAATAAATAAAAATATTGAAATGACAAATATAACAGGCAAGATTCAACATCTTTTTGTATAAACTTAATTCATGGAGTTACTCCTTCTCTCCCTCTTTCTAGGAACTTCAAACACTGGTGGTAGGAATTTCCTGCTGGCTGTCCTGCTTCTTCAGTTGATTTTTTGGCTGTAAACCCTCCTAAAATCACCCTATCTGACCTGTAATTAGACTGTTGAGAGAAATGTTTGTCATTGTTAATCTGTGCAAAGGCTCAACATTTCTTGCATTCGAATGGAAAATGTAAATATAGTTGATTAATTCATTGTTAGTTTTTTTTGGGGGGGGTAGTGTGTTTTTCTGCATGCCATCTAAATGTCAATACTTGTCCTGATAACAAAGCAGAACCAGAAAATTTATACTAACAGTTTCTGGCTTGAAAGCTTCTATCCTGGTACATTATATTGTTAAACTCTGTTTTAAGGGAAATGGTAGGAATATGTTCCCTTGTTCCCATTCCCATGATTGCGTGGTCTGCTGTGCTTTTTTGATTTTTTAAATCTTAAAGTACACATAGCAGATTGTTCAAGGCTGCTCCAGATAGGGAACTAGTCCAGTGTGACTAAATATCAACAACCAAAACAAAATGTCATGACATTTGTAAACACCATAAGATAGAAATGACCTGCTGGCAGATCCAGTTTCAAACTTTTACCTGACATCTACTCCGCACAAACTCATCTCTTAAGAATTGTGCACTTTTTTTCCTCTCAGGAGTTAAGACTCCTCCAGCCATCACTCTTCACTTTTGAAAGGGCACTGGTATGCTTAACCCTGTCTGTTTGTTCTGTTTTTGGGAAGTAGATATTTATGAACTGATTTCTATACATGACAGTGTTGTGGTGTCTTTCTTGTGTTTGTGTCTTCTGATCGAATATTTGTTCTTCACACATTTAGTGTATGTATTTTAAAGACATCAAATCACCTGATTTCTTTCCACATGGAGGGGAGTATTTGTTACCTCTTGCAAGGAGACCATTTGCTTTCTTTGGTGTGCACTGAACCATCACAAATATCCTCAACCCTAACCCCAACCCCTAACTTACTTGTTTTAGTGTTTTTGTCTTTCTTTAAACTCTTTATACACTTTGTGTGGTCAAAAGGAGTAATCAAAAACATCAAAATACTAGTTTTCTGGTGGGTCTGTGCTTATGGGTTGCATTTCATGGCAAGTAATCAATCAATCAATCATGTCCAAAGCCAAATTTATAAAAATGCCTTTCATATGTGGCATTTAAAATAAAAATGCCACATATGACGTGCATCACTTTAACTGATGTAAGAAAAAGATTTAAAAAAAAAAAAAAAAAAAAAAAAAAAAAAAGGCAAGTTTATGATGACGTGCTGTGCAAAATTACTCCAGAACCAGGGAAAAAGGTCTGGACCACCCCGCTTCATTGCTGTGCCAAATTACAGAGTGTCCACAAAGTCTCTTTACAATTTAAAAAAAACTATTACAAAAGCAATTGATGAGATATGTTAGTCAGATTTGTTCTATGTACTCAGTGGTTATCAAAGTTTTTAATCATATTGGACAGCGACCAAAAGATCACTGATGCCATTGCCACCAGTGATGAGGCTATGCTACAGCGAACATTGCAAGAAACCGAGTACCGTCTTGATGTGCTTCGTGCAACTAATGGTGCCCATATAGAGGTGTATTAAATGAGGCAAAAAACTTCAATATCTACTCCTCATTTTGTAATAATTTCCACACATTTGTCTATTCATTTGCTTTTATAATAATTTTGTTAAATTGTAAAGAGACTTTATGGACACCCTGTATAATAAAATGACGACTTCAGACAGGCTGTAATACAACATGTGGAACCATTATGGCTATAAGTGTGCAATCACAAAACAGGCAGTGGATATGTATGTATGTATGTATGTATGTATGTATGTATGCACAGTACACATTATAACATCTCTTTATTTCTCAAATCATAAATCTTTTGCCATTCCAACTAAAGCCCCTTTAACACAAACTACAGACAGAACTGAAGAAAATTACTAAAACGAACTGTTACGCAGACAGCATGTTTTTCTAAATGGTGTAAAAGCCAAATCGGGGTAGAATATGTGCATTTCAACTATTCCCTTGACCAAACAAGAGAGGAAGAGTAGCAGCCATAATCAATAGGTTAGCAACATTTTGTTACCATAGGTGACTGTGACCGCAGGAGTTTTGATGATGCAATGATGATACAGCGTAATTTTCTTCATCTGTGTCAGAATCTCTCATGCCGGTTTCTTCCAGAGTCCAGGCCTCCAAGAATATTGCTCTAGAAAGAAGAGAATTTGAGAAGACCAATTATTCAATCCAGTATTTGTATACCATTAACATTAAGGTCCACCAGGTTATTTACTATGAGGTTTCTTGGTTCCTGATTAACTTGATGTACTGCACTGAACTAAGATTTGAAGTCAAAAAAGACAAGTGTTATCTTCAAAAAAAAAAAAAAAAAAAAAAAGATCAGTACACTGATATGTTCAATGTACTTCCCAAGCATATTACATATCATATGCATGGGAATACTATCTAGGGTAAATCAACGATTTTTACAAAAACAGTAGCTATATGACCGTCACAGAAAAATTATGAAAGACAAGATAGACATTGTCACAATACAATTTGACTTATATTCTTAATTCTGAATAACTGCGAGATCTTGAACTTTTCAGAGACATTCAAGATTAACCAAGTATTTGCAAAGAAAGAAGCAGTGCAACTAACAGTTTTAGGCAATAAACATTGCATAGTCTTATTGCTTGTGTGCACTGTGTTTAGTTTTAAAAGTGAGTAAACCATAGCTTGGGTAATCCCAATTGTTCCTGGGATACTTCTGCATGTTTTTTGTTTAAAAAAAAAAAAAGCATAATAAACATGTCCTTTTGTTTAAACCTCAGTTGACCTTATTTAATTTCTTACTGTCAGATATAAACTATCCACACATTAGAATTGCACTGCACATGCACACCTTTTACTTTACAAGACACTGCCAGTTGCCAGGACTGAATAAGATCACAGAAAATTAACATCCACACCCCAAAATATAAACCCGCACAAACTTACTATATGCAAGTTAACGGTGAGGCTGTCACAGTGTGGTAATGCTGGTATCAGATACAGCGGGCATTGTGGCCATGGCCACTGAAGTCTGTGACCTGCTGCACAGCAGGCACAATAAGATGGTACTCTCTGTTCCCTGGGGAACTCGCTGGGCTGGACTGAGGAGGTGGAGGAGGAAGAGGGGGACTTACACCCAGACTCCAATGCTGAACTGCGGGTTTGTATTTTGCTGAGGCAACGGCTGCTGCAAGGACTTCATGGGAAATTGAGTCTGTGACACTTTGTTCTCTTGCTAGTGCTTGTTCAGCAAGAAGATCCAGGGATGAGAGGCCGAGTGCAGCAGGTGCAGAGGTGGTGTTGCACAGAGATTGCTTGTCTGTCTCCACAGGTGTGAGGGAGCCGACATCCACTGCTGAACCTCCTCCCCATTTATTGTCCACCACCATTTTCAAGGCATCAAGCCCTTCCTCCACCACACTGAGAGGTAGAGACCTGGGGATGAGGCCTTCATCAAGAGTGCTGTCCACTTTCAGTGGTGGAGTCTCCTGGAGACTACTGGAATCAGCTGATTCACCTGAACTGCTAGAGACAATAACGGCGCCACTGAAAAATGATTGCCTTTTCTCAGTCTTGGGCTTCTGTCGTCTGAAACGGCATAAATGTTTGATAATGGTCAGGCAACTAAATGGATGAATAATGATTCAGAGTGATATCATTTAGACATATTTAGAAAATGAATTAGAAATATGGAAATCCATAGCATCAGTAACTTGTGGACCAGTGAAACGTGCCTTGCTACACACTAGCATTGTAGCTGGGTCACCAGTCCTCTTAGTGTACTCACAGTAATGTAGTGGTGGGGCCTAATATTTTCCTGCTTTCCCTTAGCAGCACCCTTAAACAAAAAAAAAAAAAGAAAAAAAAAAAAAAAAAAAAAAAAAAAAAAAAAAAAAAAAAGACAACCGAAATGAAAAAACAAAAACAAAAAAAACATTAAATTTGTCCATGTGAATGGCAAGACAGGCAAAAGTGAGTGTAAATAATTACATTTGATAGCACACCAAACAAAAGGGATCATGGTACTTTCTTGCCCCAGTATCTATAAAGGCAGCACTTTCTGACCCTCACCCTAACCAATAACCAGCCTGAGAGGCAGTGCTGCCTTACAGTCAACAGTGGGGGCATAAAAGCAGAAAGCAAAACTGAAAGGGTGTTTGTGCACAATAATATGAAATACCTAGGTTGCATCCATCCTTTTGGCCAGAGAGCTTTGACTTCATTGTCCAGGAAGGTCTTAATGTACACTTCCATCTTTTGGCTCCCTTTTCCGTCCATTTTATATTTGTGCATCTTTGCCTTTACAACATGGGTGAAACACTCCCTGCATGTATGAAAAAAAGATTGTATGTAGATATAAAAATAAGCTGACAGTCAACAAGAAGTGAAACTGAGCGCTTTAAGTGGACAACTTAAATCAAATGTGACATTTTTCTAGTTCAGGCTCCAATCTGCCCCCACAATATTTTGATCTTTTGCACCTCACCTGATCTCCTCATTCCATCTGAACAACTTCTGAGGGCCCCTCTTCCGAATTCTCTCCTCCACATTGTCCTCTGAGCCAACATTGCCTTTCTGTTTGCCCTCCTTCCCCTCCTCTGTTGCCCTAACATGAATGTCGAGAGAGTGGAAAGCAATTATGTTATACAGTAAGCTTATGAGGAAATATCCTTTTTGCAGTGAGTTACAGAAACTCACTAACTCTATTTAGCCTCTGTGTTACACAGCACAGCTAACCATTACTTTTCTATTTTGCACATAATTAAATATTACATACACATAACATGTACAAGAATACAACAATTATATCTGGGATAAAGTTTGTCAACTATGGCCAAGAAATAAAGGTATCACTTAACCTCTCGACCTGAAGATTTAGTGTAAGGGTTAAAACGTCATGATGGAAGCATATGGTGGCCACCTCCATACTCCATACATATAAGTTGTTTGTCACACAGATTTGGTGCAAAATTGAACTATTTTTTTTATGCAAAATACCACAGTGAGACACCAAGACCTTGAACACCATGGAAAAAAAATTTCAGGCTGTGATTTGGTATCAAACACTTTTGACGTCTGGAGATTTCCCTAAGAATTTTTCAGCAATAGGAAGGCCAGCATTGTCTTCTGGAAATTGCTCAGAAACTCCCCCTCATTGTTGATGTACCTGGAAAACCATGCATCCTATGAACGCCCTGGGTGTCTAGTTTGTGGATGTAAAGTTTCATGAGGCTATGATTATCCTAGGTCACATTTTATACAATGATGTCAAGTTAAAAAAAAAAAAAAAAGTCTCACTACAATGAAATGGCTATGGGGGCTAACATCTCACATGAATAAAACTGAGCTCATTGAATCTACAAGAGTCTCAGCTTTCCAGTTACCCTAATTTTACTGTTTACCACTTTTCAATAACCAAAAATAACACATTTGTACCATTATCTTCACTGTCTTTAAAAAACTGAGCCCATTACAGCTTCTGAAAGGTTGTATGTTGGCCAAGGTTGCCAGCGACCTTGGGGGAGTCTAAAAAAAAAAAAAAATTAAAAATAAACCAAATCCCATGCTAAATGACTCTCGGAAATATTTCCTGCATCAGAGGAAGATTCAGTCATCTTATTGTAATAGCTACTGTTTATGTTCCATACAAGTCATTGTCTGGACTGTGAAATCCCTATGGTCTGTAACAACAAAAGGCTTATTGTCCTGTGTTAATCACACAAAGAGGGGGGAAAAAACGCGCAGCTACGTTTGCAAATTGTATTGTCACTGAGGATATGATCTTAGATATCATTTTAACAGAATGACATTAAGGACATATCTGAAAACAATGGAATTAGGACAAATGTATACAGTAAGGAAAATCCTTGCTCATCACAAGATCAGCATACTTTGAAGACTTGACTCGTGCATGTGCCTGGCAGCTCTCATGGAAACTGGCAATCTGCTGAGGCATGGCTCTGTCAATGGCCTCCTTAAGTTTCTGCAACGGATCCTCCTGATCAGTGCAAATTGTATACAAAAAA
>OMLB01023437.1:0-23284 GCA_900302555.1 Myripristis jacobus
ACCACCACCTGTCTGAATCACCATGAGTGTATAGCCTACCCTGATCCTGACGATGCAAAATTTTGCTGCTGGCCAATAAGGGCTTAAAAATTCATCAAAATATTATCAAAATTGCAATGTGGCGAAGTGCAGTATCCGTAAGAGCTGCAATTTGTTGATTATGGTGAAATTTGATCAAATATTGTTGTAAATAAAGTATTATGGTGCCACAAAGATGCCCTGGCCTACAAACTGCATTCTCCAGAAACATTGTTTGCTTCAGACCTCAGTAAAAATCCCATCATCATTTGAATAGCTTTTGGAGTGAAAATGAAAATTACGATGCCAAAATTCCCGCTAAATCATGAATCATATCGCAATCGCAATATCTGTGAAATTAATCACAATTTGATTTTTTTTTTTTTTTTTTTTTTACCATATTTTCAGCCCTATGACCAATACTCCCTTATTATATGTCATCACACTTAATATGAGTGGCCCAGTCTATGACCACAAAAAAAAAAAAAAAATGACATTAACAATCCCATTTTCATTTTTCCATTTTATAACTGATGGAGCTCTTAATGCAAGAAATACCAGCAAACAGATAAAGGTGCATTTCAAACTCTATTTGCTGTATTTTGACGCTTGCTCTTGCATTTATGATTTATTAGGTCAAAATCAGTTTGGGCCATGATTAGGTAATGATTATTGATTCTGAATTAGAAATATCTTTGTTTTGTGTAGCTGTTTCCCATGACTGACATGTAACAGAGTATCAGCTGTCCTCTCTACGTTCAAATCCAGTTTTCTGTCTTTAACATCCTCGTTCTCGGGCATTTTCAAACATTAACATGAGGCTCATTAGCCCACATGGCTGTTATATTATCTTAGTTGCTCATTTTTGTGCAAGAGTTTTATGGATGCAGTCCACAAAATCTTCAGTTATCATGATTGTAATTACTTAAAGGCATGCAACTGAAGCAGCTGGCCAACTTCTGCTGTTTGCTGCTATTCTGTTAGCAGTGACTTTTGGTAAACCATCACTCTCTTATCTACCGAAACGTCTCACATAGCTTATCACTTTGGCTGCACTGTCAGTGGCAGGGCCGGGCTGTGTAATCTTCCTCCACAACCTCCTCCGCTGTACAAACTTTAGTTTTTCTGCTCCCCGCTGTTCTTATCTTTGCTCTTTCAAAAACATTTGGCTACTGTGTGTCTGGCAGATGAGAGGAGGGCTGGGGCCCCGGAGGCTGCCTGCTGGGACGCATCGGCTGGGACAGAGCAAAGAGCAGAGGAAGGAGAGCCGTGGTCATAATGGACGATACTGGTTGAAAAAGACATTATTATAGGCTATGTAAAAAAAAAAAAATGCTGTTCAGTGCCAGCCCTTTTGCTTGCTAAGTGGTGGAACTACATTATCTGTGTATTACCTGGGAAGATCACTCCCAGTGAGGCGCTCGTACCGCTCATGCCAAGGAAGGAGCTGACGGGTCAGAATTGGAGGATCTATTTCACCCGAAATATCACTTTAACATGTGTCTCCACATTATGTGTCCATCTGATTTAGCTGGATAACTTTTCCACCTGATATTAATCTACATCCAGTCATATATTAAAATCTGTCTCTCTCAATAACACTGATCACTGCACAAATCACAACTGGGAACGTTTCTGTCCCTTTAGCAGTGACAGTCAAAGCCTCGCCTGGCTTGTTTCCTCATACACCATTATCTCCTGGCAATCACTTTTGGCAATTATGCTACTATCAGAGCTGCTGCCCGCCGGACGTCTGTTCAGTTCCCTGTTGGGTCCGTGCACGAAAGCTAATTTCCATCTCGACATTTGCTTCAAGGGGACTAGAGATGTTTTTCAATGCTCCTTACAGTGACTGTTGCTATGCTCGGTTGTCTCCAGCCTATTCTGGAGGTGTTTGGGCTGATCAAAGCTGCAGTGCATCTTGTCTGCATTTACTCCTGCATTTTGTGTTCTTGCTCGCTACAATAGACATTTTTCACAGCAGCCAAAAAGCAGGTTAACACACATGCTACTAATGACATTAATGAAGGTTCTGTTCTATTTAAGTGCCACCAGAGCCCGTCCAGTGAACCAGCATGAACAAGACAAGGACCCTGGCTCTGTTAGACCTAAATGGAACAAAACTTTAAAGGACCATACCTGTGATTTCATATGTTTGGGCCATTTACTACAATTTAACCATATTTTATATCGGAAAAAAATTGCAAATCATGCAGGAGCACTAAAGCTTCACAACATATAGTCAAAATCCCTTGATTTTTAATTTGAATTTTTGCCATCATCATTTGTCATGTCACAAGTTCTGACATAATTGGCATAGGTTTCCCCAGGGACTATTTTTTGGCAGAGGGACCATTTCACTTCGCCCAATTTCAAGTCATCAAAACACAACAGTGCTGCTGCTTTTAGGAAAACTAACATGGAGAACTTTATTACAGCGATGGAATACTGATGTGAAGAAAGCAGTAGCAGAAACATGAGGTATATACATTTTATAGATATTATGTTAACCGTGCAAAATCACCGGTATGGTCCACCAATGGAAGGAGGAGCCCATATGTAGAGATGACGTCTCACTCACTCAGCCAGTCCAAGGTTCAGTCTAAAGTGTTTGGGGGGCAGCAGTTCAGTCTCAGCAGAGACGTACAGCAGGGCCTTATTTGAGTTGGCAGGAATCATGTGGTAGGTCTACCCTGTAAACCAATGATTTGCATGCAAGGGCTGTTTTACTTGTGTTATTTTTACATGTGAGGCCACTGTGGGGCCTACACTGGAGGTCACTCTTACATTCTTTAGTCACTTGTTGTACATCTGAGCTGACAGATGTTTAGAGTATGTCGCACTGTGTCCTCGTCACCTTGAACAAGGCTCTGAAAACAACCACGGAGTCTTTCTGTCTGCATTCAGTCAGATTTGGCTACTCATTTTCCTGCCCTACACTCCACCCCACTCAAGTCCATTCACTATGAAATGCAGCTCACTTTTAAATACATATTAGCATATCCACAAGCTTAGTAAAATAAACATTCAAGGAGATTCTTCCAATAAAATACAAGGTTCCATCAATATTTGTCTTGAATATGTAGGGCGCAGTGCCCATATCACCATGCACAGAAGCTATAAATACAATATGTGCTAATTAAGGCATTTTGGATAAAAGCCTTGACCAACTGGTTAAAAAATATCCACCAACATAATATACAATGTCATTTTATAATACAGACTTTGACAAAAACACAATCAATTGGTCTTCTTTAGATCTCCCATCGGGATTTTCTTTTCGCCAATTCAAGGACACAAAATTAAAGTGGCAACAGGAGCAAAACATACGTGAGTGATTGCAAATAAAATACTTTGATAGTGTCAGTATGCATTCCATATGCATAAACTTGGCTGTGAGGCTAGCGGAGGATGGAAAGTCCATGTGAAAACACCCATCCACTTATCAGAACACCCACTGCACGATTAAGAGGCACACACATGGCTGCAAACGCCCACTAGTTAGCTGGAAGTGCTGGAAGATCTAATGGGTCGAGATAGACACAATCTGGTGGAGACACCCACCAAACTCATTGGAAATCCCACCAAATGATGTAAACTCCCACCTAATGGATGTGGAACAGCCTCCACATGGGGAAAAGGCTCTGGAGACTGTGAGGTACTTGGCGTTTAGCACTGTCCTTTGGCCTAACATCAACCAGGAACGGTCTCTAGCATCCAGTCCTTCCTTAGAAATCCATCAAACCATCACCCACCCAGATTGGTGGAGCAGGGATGTTTCTCAGCACGTTCACACCGTGGGGCTAAACAAGATAAATATCAATATAACAGGAATGTTATGGTCAGAGGCTTGTCTGAGAAGCTGCAGGCCCACTGCACTCCAGCTCCGGGTGGCACAGTTCCACTTGAGCGGGACACGGCTCCTTTGTCAGTGACGATCTGAGCGCAGAACTCCTGAAGGTTCCCAGGGGAGCTCGGCAGACCGAGGCCCAGCAGAAGTGCAGCATGTTGGGCGAGAGGAAGATGAAGACCCAGGGGTCAATGATGGAGTTGACCGAGATGAAACGGAGGGCTATCAGGTCCATAGGGTGAGACTCCCTGCGCTTCGGTATAGAGTTGATGTAGACACGGATCTGACGGACAGATGGACCGAGGAGAGTGGAGGGTGAGAGTTGCAGACAGGAAGGAAGAACAGGGCAAGGGAAAAGAAAGAGGGCATGTTAGATTAGCACCCAAACAGCTGGTATAATCCTACTGCTAACACTACTATCACACACATCCTTAGTAACATCCTGGTTGTTAATCTCAGAATAAACCTGGAAGAAGCAGCAGTGAAGGGTTAAGCAGCCAGACAATGTCAGACACTCCACTGTAAACAAGTTTATGAGACCAGCAGGACTGCTCAGTTTTCTGGAGAATAACACTGGGAATCTCGCTGGAGGGTGGCTCCAGATGTTTCTGAGCCACTTAATGACTTGAATAGTTAAAATGCTTGTTTATTCTCAAAACTAACCCCGTATAATAACGATGCAATCTCCAAAATATGATGTCAGTATGTACTTGAAACTCAGATTTTCAGTGTCAGGGTCATCACCTCTCGTAGTGTGTGTGGTCTGAATGGTGACCTCCAAAATGATACCAACTCATTAGGATTAAAGGAAAAAAGAAAAAAAATCACACTCATGCACACAAACTTCTCACATATATACAGACAAAAAGCTCTCTCACGCTCTCCTGTGCACAGACACAGTTTGACAAACGGGATGTTTGCAGAAAAGGGGATGTCTGAATTACACTCACTATAAATT
Source organism: Myripristis jacobus (assembly GCA_900302555.1). Lineage (NCBI taxonomy): Eukaryota > Metazoa > Chordata > Actinopteri > Holocentriformes > Holocentridae > Myripristis > Myripristis jacobus. The sequence continues at coordinate 4,827 of OMLB01023437.1, forward strand.
TGTTTGTGCCTCAGAAACATGGTTGAGATGAAGACGGAAAGCAGAACACTTTATCAGTCGGAAAAAAAAGAGTGTGTGTCAGCGTTTGTGTTTTACACGTGTAATGAGGCAGTGTGAGGGCGATGGTGAGTGTTATTGCAGACACAAAACGAGGTTCCCATGCTGCCAGCTGCATTCATTTCAGTGTGCATTTTTAACATACACACACTAAAAAACACTAGGATATAAGGATTATCAAAAGAATCTTTGCTGTGTTGCAAAGATTATCTTGGTGAGATTTGTGATTAGAGACTGTTTTCTGACCTGACCCCAGGAGCGGAGCCATCATTTCAAAAGTGAGAGGGATGATCAGGATTTTTTTTATTTATTTATTTATATTTACATAAAAATAAATCAACAGGTTTATGTCATTTTCTGTCATTTACAAACCCTTTGAAACCTGATCAAACTGCAAGAAAATCGCTGTAGTTACCACAAAATTAAAATAAATACATAACAAGAAAATACCAATGAAACTGTCCCAAAATTTCCAAGAAAAAAAAGAAAGAACTTAACCCCAAAAATTTTAAATTAATGATATTTTTCTTCAATTTAACCTTTTTAGGAGACTTTTTATTTGGAAAATTATTTCTTCTTCTTCTTTTTAAGACAGTTTTTGTTGTAATTTCATGGCCATTACCATGTAATAAAAATTTACATACATCTTTTCAACAATTATATATAGTGTTTGTGTAACTCCTTCTTGATTACTAAGCTTCTTTTTACCAATTTTATTTTAGAGGTTTTATTTTATAAGATGTCAGAATTTCAGAAACACTTCTGCACACTTTATCAAAAAGCGTCTTAAACTGAAAACAGAAACAAAAAGATGACAGAGGCGGGACGGTCAACTCGTTAGTGGGTCAACTATTTAGTACCTGGATGAACTCTTGTTTTGGAGGTGGAATAAAGTGCGGGAGGCAGCAAGGTCTTCATCATTAATGCTAAATGCATTTGAGGTCAAAATTGATGGTCACAACATCTTAAAGCAACTCTTTGTTTTGCTGTAAAAATTGATGACTTCACCTAGAATCTGAAAGTTGTGGTAACCTGGGTTTTCAGTTTCCATGAGCAGAGGTTTCATTTCACCGATGTTTTTCTGACTTACTGCAGAGACAAACACTGCCTTCCTGGAGAAGTTCACACTTCATAAAAGTGAAAGTCTCAGCAGATGTCACATTACGCCAGCGGTACTCAGCCTGAGGGGCCGGGACACCCAAAAAGGTCAGGAAATAATTACGAAAAGGTGTGAGATGATGTATCGAAATAATATCTTTCTAGTACACAGTGTATTTTTAATGTTTTTGATGAATGTCTTTATGAGATGATGAATACATGAGCCTTCTAGCCGTCTAGCCAACAAGCCATCCAATTAAATACAAAACAAAAAGGCAAAATCAGAATCTGGGAACCGCATTACAAAGTATTGGAGCTTTCTGACTAAAGTTGCCATTTAATAATGTTTTTTTACCATGTGCCATGGAGGCCAAGACTCTGCAGGTTTTCATTCCAGCCCAACACAGAGCAGATGATTGCACTTATTAGTTCCTCCTGCTAACATTTTGGCATCGATTGGCACATGGTGAAGAACCGCCGCTTTAATACAATCCATGGAAGCTATGACTAGTTCACAGGTTTAGAAATTCTTGCTGCCGCTCTCTCTCTCTGGGGTCTGGGAGAAACAATGTCCATTTGAAATGAAGGAAAAAGTGACCCTATAACAGTAAAACCTACTCACCAACAAAGCCCTCCACACATCTCTGCTTCCCTCATTCTTGTCCTCCCTCACTTTCTCTGAAATTCTCATTCTCTCCATCTCCCTCTCGGCCTCTTTACCTTTTCATTTTCTCTTTTTCCTATTAGAGCTGTTTTTCTTATTCCGAAATGACTCAGCTTCACTCCAAGCTAATTGAAGCCTAATATCCTCAGATGACAGTGGTTGTGCCAGTGTTGTCACGCCAACCTCATTATGCCAATTTCCTGTCGCTTAATGGATCAAACATCCAGCCACTAACCGAATGGCTTCCATGGACATTAATCTACTTTTCTTTTTTAACTTTTTTTTGCTTTTTTTTTTTAACTGGTGAGTGAATTGAGACCTGCGCTGATGGTCTGAGGTTTGAGAGTTTCTGCAGACACAAACAGCTCAACCAGCCGGTTCCTGTCAGAGTCTGACTCCATGCTTTGCTCTTCCTGAATCCTACACAATCGAGCCAAGCAAACAGAAATATTTAAACTTATTTCTCCAGGGAGCGTTTGCTCAGCTCCAGGCTCTTTTTTTCACTGTGGCTCTGCTTCATATTCAGTCAGAGCTGGAAGCTGCCCAGTACAACCACAGTCCTCCACTTGTTGACTACTGAGTAGCACCACTGCACCGCAAAAAAAACTCCCGCTTCACTTTTAACATTTAATTCAGTCTCATGTTCAGTGTTTAAATCTTGATTCTTCAAACAATGTAAAAAAAAAAAAATCTGCCAGTGGGATGAAATAATTCTACTTGTTTCCAATGTTGATGGTCTTGGTTCCAGAATTTTCTCAAATCCAGTGTCAGTTCTTGACACTACTGGGCTAATCATTAAGCCTTGTTTCAACATGTTTGTACAATAGAAACTGAATTTGTTCCCAGATAAATTCCCAAGACTTTTGGAACTGTACTGGAAACAAATGGGATTATCTCATCCTACTGTTTTTTCATTTGATTGAAGAAAAACAAGATTTTAACGCTGAATATGAGACAACATGACTTGTTATGACAGAGATTTTTCTGGTGTGCAACAAGAGGCACTTGACCACTTTGCTCAAGAGCACTGGAGAGCAACTTATGCCCTCCCTTTTCAAGATTTCCTGCGATGATTTTACTCTGAGGGAAATGGTCATTTTTTACACAACCCATTCCCAAAGTAATTCAGGAAAAGGCTAAATTACTGGAACAAGACAATCAGCACGCACTTCAAATACTACCACCGACGCCACCGCTCTGAAAATTTCAAGGAACTGCTGTGTGTACCAACAGTTCCAACCTCAACCATATCCGTGCTAATCATGTCTTTTTAAGCACAACCACATGAGATCGTTAATATAATTAATAGCAGGCCTTGCAATGTGCGCGAGAAAAAAAACTGATCGGGTGAAGATGTCTGAGTGTGTGTGTGTGTGTGCACGCGCGTGTGTGTGTGAGAAAGAGATGACAGATTTTTCTGTTTTGCAAGGTCGCTGTGAAATCCGACTCTCACCGTGCAACCACTTTCTCACAGCAGCAGGAAACGTGTGTAAGTGCTGTCCTCTTTTGACTCAAAAGTCTATGCAGTCTTCTAGGTAAGTTCCAGGACATCAAAGATGCCTCCTCCTCTGTCTGAACAAAGTTGGTGTGTAGGTGTAAGTGAGAGCTTCATTCAGTGTTGTGAACATTAAGAAGAACCTAAAGCCTAAACGTTTGTGAGGTGGTGTGTCCTGGTGGTTCGGGGGAAGGCTAAAGGCTTGCACAGACTACACAACTTCAGAAACCCTCAAATCATTCAATCGATCTCTTGTGGACCTAGTGGTGCACACACTACACACCTGAGCTTCAGCAAGCGGCACAAAATACAAGACTTTTCACCTGGGAGGAGACGACAGGCATCTGAAATCCATACTCACCAGACGCCATGAGTTAAAAACACTGCTGAACTTTCCTGAACTTTATTAATCAAGATTCCTACAAGTCTCAGTAAAGGAACAGCGCTACAAATAAATTCAAATGAAGCCACAAAATAATCAAAAAGAAGTAGTATGTAATGTGTTTTCTACTGTATTGTCTGTTTATGATGTGGTTTTGGTCAATATCGCATTCCTCTGGCTGTTGCTCACTGCTGTTCTGGGGCTTGTTCTAGATTTTGCTCAAACTACAAGAGCATTTTATGTCTTGCACTGAAAATTTCAAACATGCTTGAAATTGTCAGGATGTCTGGGATGGCTCGAAGACAGGGTTATGGTGTATGGTGTAGGCTTTTTGTCCCAGATCTTAAATGTTTGTCTGGGGCAAACAAACAAAAAAAGAGCTAAAATTGTGTAGTTTGAGCCTGGCTTAAGGCGCACAGCATATAGCCACAATGTCCTGGGTTCGAATTCAGTCTGGGTCATTGCAGAAATGGCCAAAAGAATAAATGCAGTGGGATTTGTGGACAGGAACAAAAAACATGCCACTGCACCAGTTCCATTGCTGTTGTTACAATCCTAATATCCTTAATCTTTCTTTCACTGAATCTTTCTTTCGCTGTACCTCTCTATCCATTTCCATTTCCCTCTGTGTCAAAAGGCTGCACTATGGCCTTTTTAATTTTTAATGCTATCAGAGAGAAGTGGAGGCACCACTAGGAGACACACACACACACGCACACACACAATCATGCCACAACACAGTTTAATATGTGCAGAGTAATGCAATATGATCTTGCTGCATGTGTGTGAGCTATCTTGAACTCAGACTAAGGTGTCACATTGCACAATGGGTACTTACTGGTATTTACATGAAGATCTCTATGCATTATGCAGTACGAGTGTATATGTTGAAATATGTAGCCTGGGGAGGTTCATTACCACAAAGCAAGCATACAGACAAACCAAGATCATGAGAGTGACTTGTGACTTTTCCTTTTAATTACAAGGCAACAGCACAGCATCATAAGGCCAGCCCTACATGTGTGTTTTCCTCCTTGTGCCTTTTTCCTCTTGATTTGAAGTCACAAGAGCTAACCCTTTGGAGACTTACAGCTTAAACAAAAAGGCTCAAAGCACCACAAGTATCCAAAACTTGGACCAGGACAAGTTTGACTGAGGTCCTAATACAAGAACAAATATAATTTTTGAGGGTTTTTTATGAACACTAAAAGGAAAATGGCACAGCAGATTGAGTTTTACTGCGGTAAAAACATTTGTTTCCATGGGGAATGCCCTTTTAATTACCCACCAGTCATACTTAGCTGATAGACTTTATAAATAATCAGCTACCATCCGACCAATGTTTCTGCCTGTTCATACAGCCACTGAATGTATGCCCTCCAAAAATATGAGCCAACTGGATAGTGCATATAATGTGTTTTTGACACTGTGTTTTGACTTCCATAGCCAAGATATTACAGGACCACACCAGTTTTTCTTAACTACAATTTACCAACATTTTACATTGCAACAAACCATTCTGCAAATGCATGCAAGGGTACCGAAGATTTCACAACAGCAGAGAGACTGTTTCACGCACGAACATGTGGAGGAATACTGGTGTTTTCATATCATAGTGGAATGAATGGAAACCAGTGGCTGGATAAAAGGGAGGGAAATGATATGGAAGTTCTAAAATACAAACGTTTGCTTTGGCAAAAGATTAGCGGAAACATGAAGTATATACATGTTGTAGATACTATGGTAAACATGTAAAATCAGTGGTCTGGTGCTTTAAGAAGAAGGCTTTTGTAATCAACAGATTGCTGAATGCTGCTTCAAGAAAACCCTTTTTCATCATAATGAACTAACACGGGACAACTCTGTATAGACACTGGGATTTATTTCCACACGGTGCAGTGTCACTGAAGCAGAACAAGAAGCTCATTGAATTTTGACCCTTTATTTTTGCTGGGCACTTTTAAATGATGTATTGCTATGAGGAGAAACTCTGGGTAAAATGCATCATTTCCCTTGATGGTCACAGTGGGCTGTTACAGCGTCAGTAACTGGAATTGACTCTTTACAACCTTATCAGTGCATCATTAGTTTTCTGTTTTTTAGTATGCATAACTGTGAGTTAATGAGCCATCAGTCTCTAGCATTGCATCAGTTTTGTGTGTTCAGCGCCAGCATTCAGTTCTGCCGTGATAAATTGCTGAATAAATGTGATAAATAAATGAAAGTGTGGGATTATAAGGTTTCGAGACACGCATTCTGAGACGACAAGGTGGACAAGTGTCGTTGAAACCACAGGGCTGCAGATTTTGCAGCCAATGTCTCCTCAAGTGTCATTTGACAGGACACTGAAGAGTTATCTGCTGAGACACTACATATCCCTCTGGATAAGTGCATCACCTAAACAGCAAAAATGCAAAACTGTTGCTATCAGTGGAGCAGGCTGAACATTCGTCTCTTGATCTGGATCATTAAGAATGGGGAAAATATGTAAATTCTACCTTAGGGTGGATTTTCCATTGAAATGAGCCCAAGTCCCTCTGAGCATCATCAATAAATGTGCACTCAAAGTGATATATGGTAAAAGGTTTTCTCCATATTCCTGGTGGACTAAAGATGGAAATGACAAGCAATAGGTTAATGTAGCGATTCTGTGGAAATATGTATGAAGGGAGGAGAGGAGAGGAGAGGAGAGGAGAGGAGAGGAGAGGTGTGACAGCCTCCATTTACTGACTTAATAGTGAGGATGAAACATGATTCTCTTCAACAGGAGCATTTACCACAGAAGGCTGAAATGACTGTAATGATTGTGTCAGCAGCTGTGAAACGCGTGGTGATTATCATAGGAAATTTGGTCTGGCAGATGGTAAGACAGGTGGAGTGTGTGGACTTTGCATGTTCTCTTGGTGTTTTTGTCGGTTTCCATAACCATTAATGAACAAAACAGGAAAACTGCTACCAGGAAATGACCGTGTTTTGTTCCAACATGTTTGGCATATTAACTCTGTCCTGTATTAACCTTAAAGCAAAAAAAAAGTAAATGTCACCAACTGGACATACAAACAAGGTAATGCAACTATGCAATTCATGGCATCTGACTTACTTCACTTGCTTAATGCTGTAACTCTACCTTGATTAGATATCACTGAATGATAAAGAATCTGTATCTAATTATCTAGTTTTCTAAATTAAACCAAAAGCCATGTTGTTTAAACTTGTGCCAATAACCCAAAATATTGGATGTTACAAAACATTTTTGATCAAAGGGAAGTTCATGTCCATAAAATGTTTCAGGGATTTTTGAGCATAAACAGACTTTCAGAAACAGTGGGTTGCTGCTGGGATGGGTCAAACCTCTTATTCAGCAATATCATGATATTAATTCTGTATATTGCCCATGCCTACTGTCCTTACATGAAGGAAAATAGACTGCTATAGCTGTAGTTAAGACAATGCTTAAGTTAAGACAAACAGTTAAGAGTGCCCTTTACCACCTGAAATTTAGACAGTTTCACACATATTCATACTTGTAATAGCTTGGGAGGAGAGAAGATCTATATCAGTCTAGACCTTTGCAATCTCACTGCGACTCATTCTCTTTCTTTCTCTCCACTGCCCTTCCGTTCCTCTCCTCTTTCTTTCATCTTTGTCTCTGTCCCTGTCTAACCCAGCTCACCTTGTTCATTCACCCTGCAGATGAGGTAGTGAGGAAAGCTGATGTAGACAGCTGATGCCAGTGTCTTTTACTTTGAGTGGACGCTGGCCGAATAGTGTATAACCCGTATACAGTTACAGAGGATGGCATTTTCACAAGCTTACTCTATGATCACATTAAGTCGCCACAAATGATCTGAACTATAATAAAAGGTCATGGAGACTAACGATTTCTGAATTTGGTTCTTTCAAAAGTTCTTTGTGATCATACTTTTAAACTGAACCTGTAAACATAAATTTACTTAGAATAAATATTATTTGCTAATTGCAAGCATTTGAAATTGTAGCACACAAATACAAACTTTAATAGTTAGAATAATACTCAGGGATAAATGTACCATATCATCAAAGTAATAATTTGAGAGGTTCAGAGATCCTCCATGCCAACTGACCGCACCAGTTACCTTTACCAGAAAGTTTTAGCACTCTGCACAAAAGGTTATTTTTTTGACCTCATGACGACAAGGAGCTCATAAAGCTACACTGCTTTGATGGGAAGAATAATTCACTGCTGTTTTAGTGAGATGCTGTTAAATAAAGTATGCAGGATTTGGCAATCACTGTAGAGATGAAGGTTAGTACTCTGCATTAGTGCAGCTACTGCAGTCTGCAACAAGCAAAGTCCAAAAAGACCATATACTGACCGCATATTTATCAATGCCCCACATGGATTCCAGGGGGAAATATGGTGCAAAAGTGCTTACATAAAGATTATAGGATTCCCAGGGGTCACACTGACAGCATAATAACTTACCAAATAGATGATGAGCTAGTGGGTTGAATTTAAGCACCATATTGACTCTATCTGTTTATCTCTGTCCATCTAGCTTGCCATCTATCTATGCTAAATACCCGCATTTTACATTGCAACAAACCATTTTGCTTAAGATTTCACAACATATATTCAGAATTCCTCCCTTTTTAAATTAGAATTTTTGGTTGAAATACCCACCTTATAATGTTCAGCTCATTGCCATTCATAAACCACCGAACTGATGATTGTCTGTGTAAAGTAATAATTTCCCCAGGGACTATTTTCTGGCAGAGACACCGTTTCACTCCACCCAATTTCAAGTCATTAAAACACAGCAGTGCTGCTGCTTTTAGGAAAACAAATGTGGACGACTTCATTACGGTGACGGAGTACTGGTGTGAAGAAAGTTTGAAAATATTAGCACAAACATCACGTATGCACATTTTGTAGATATTACGCTAAATATGCAAAAACACTGGTATAGCCTTATATGGAATTTATCTATATATCTTTTTTCTACGAATCTTTTAGTTGTGTGCTTGTTTTGTATTTACTTGTGTACAAATGCCATGTCTCAGCCTGTGCAAATGTCAAAATAAATTATTCATTCTTCATTATTCTTCATAAATTCATCATTTTTGTTATCTTGAAATGTACTTCTGTTGTCTCATTTTTCCTTTTTTGTTTAAAAGAGGGGTCACTTATTTCCTCCAACCACCATCGAATCACCAATATCTTCATCCACATTTCTCTAGCCCCATTTCAGCTGTTAAAATCAAGCTCTTGTCCCGTCCCAGCTTTCCCTCCTCTTTTCAACCAGCATACTTTTATCAGTCAGTACCCTCTTTATATCCTTCCTTCCTGTCTTCCATTCTGTTTTTCCTTTCAACTTTGGTGGCTTTGTGTGTTTTATGATGAGACCTCTCTTTCACGCTTTTTCAGCTACCTATCGTTCCTTCCTTTGTGAATTTTTTTTTTGTCTGTTTTGGTTTTTGCTGCTTTTACATGTCTTTTTTCACTTCAATATACAACAGGAAAAAAAACATAAACACCAGACCTGCCTTTCTCACATCACTAGTATGTTCCATCTACCTCAACTCAAGCATCCATATTTACCTGTAGCATAAAATATGACTAGACCAGTCTGACCTGTGATGTATGGTACTGATATTTCCTGTTGAGAACTTGCCAACATAATAGTCTATTGTATGATTTATGGATAGTTGCATTTCCCCTAAATGTCACAAGCCTGTACATACACTGCTCTACCCACCTTGTGTAGCCATATGCTCTAACTGACATTTTGATGTTTTTTGATAAGATTAGTAACTTTTTCCGCAGTTGGCTGGCATTTGTTTCCAGGCCCAAATGAGGTACGTGTGGAGTGTTGCTGTCAATCATGCTGTTATCAACTCCCTTTCAATAGTGGGAAACCTAAAAATAGATAAATAGAAAAAGGAGTAGTGCTCATTTAGCTGGTTTTCACTATAGTGAAAGCCAGTCAATGTTGTGACCTTTTAATATGACATGGTCTGATTAATTATTTATTGTATAATTGCTCTATACTGACAATGGGGGACTATGGGAGGAATGAACTGACTGTAATGCAGTATTTAGCTCCAGAAGGGACTTCCCCTCTCCTCAATAGTTGAGATGTGGGGTCAACCAGATTTCAGCAAGTCTGCAGCTGGTACGGCTTCAGTACATGCTGAAAGTAATGATTATTTTCCTTGCTGAACAATGTATTTTAGAATTAACTGACTGATTTTTTGGTTTATGAAGATTCAAAAATAATTAAAAAGGCGCAATAAGCATTACCAGAGCCCAAAGTAATGCAATTTCTACAGTAATTTGTAATAACATAAACAGAAAAATGAGCAAACCTCAGTGAGGCTGAAATCAGCCATAGTTTGAGTTTTAACTTGATAAAAGACTAAAACTGTTAACACACTTTTAACCAAGTTTCTGCTGATTGATTAATCAATTAATCAACTAATCGTTTCAGCACTAGTATCCTTCTCAGAGGTACTTTTCATGGCCACATTGGTCCTCTGAATGGGAGACAATCTAACTAACCACTTGGACACCCTACCACCTTTACTTACCCCGATGACTTTTTGATCCAATGAATCCCAACTAAGCAAATGTACTTCTGCTTTATTCAATCACGACTAATGAAGTAAATCATTCCTGGCAAAAGTGATTAAGCAAAGTCAGCTGGTGTTGACAGTCAATAGTTATCTGGATGCCAACCTTTCTTGCATTACAATGGTTTGTGTGTGTGTGTTTGCTAGAAAGTTTTAAACAAAAATTCCAGTGATTTTGAATGTCTGGCCCATTTCCTACAATTTACCCATAATTTACATCATAGCAAACCATTTTGCTTGAGATTTCACAACTTATAAAGAAAATCCCTCCATTTTCAAATATGAATTTTTGGTTGAAAGAGCCGCCCCTATTTTCCATGGCGGAGGGACTGATTCACTCCATCCAATTTCAGATCATCAAAATATAACAGTGCTGCTGCTTTTGGGAAAACTAATGTGGACGACTTTATTATGGTGATGGAATACTGGTGTGAAGACAGTTTGAAGTCTCAGGAGAGTTCATTTTCATATTGTGGTGGAAAGAGTGGAAACCAATGGCTTGATAAAAGGGAGGCAAAACGATATCAGAGTTCTAAAATATGACTGATTGCTTTGGCAAAAGATAAGCAGAAACAAGTATATAGTATATAGAAGTATATACTGTACATATTATAGAAATTAGGCTAAACATGCAAAATCACTGGTATGGTCCTTTAATGAAAGCAGTGTGTTTGCGCATGCTTGTTCATTTGTTCTCTTACCACTAATGGAAGTGTACAGATGATGAAGATGATGGTCATGAAGACCAGCAGGATGAGATGCTCCACCTCCTCAGCAATGGACAACACCCTACGCTCCTTCTTGGACCTCGTGGCCATCGTCATTGAGCCGCCGTTCCTCCTGCGGCGCTGGTACATCCTGACCAGGTGGTACACCACAAAGCCGTTGCACACCACAATGGCCAGCACCAGTGCCAGCATGATGGTGGCATAAAGGTTGGCATACACCCTGTCACCCTTTTGAGTGGGGTTCATGTCGATGAAGCACCACGTCCCAGGGCAGTACTGAACGTAGTCGCCGAAGCCCGTGAATGGGAGGAGACAGAACAATGTGCAGAGGAAAAACCCAAATGAAATGGTGATGTAGCCACATTTTTTGGTGACATGGCGGCTGTACACGTAGGGGTACCCAATGGCGATGCATCTCTCCAACGCCATGGCAAAGAGGAGTGACATGGTGGCCAGGCTGAAGAAGGTCATGCTGGCACCAAAGTATTCGCACACGATGCGGGTGCTCGACATCCCTACCAGGGTCGAGTTTAGTGAATATGACACCTGAACCAGTGGGCTGATCAGGCAGGTGCCGGCCAAGTCTGTGACCACCAGCGCCGTGACAAGGAAGTGGAACAGTGAACGCCGTCGCGGGCCCCCGCAGCTTATCTCTCGACGACGACGGATTTCCAGGAGCACCAGGGCGGCTACATTACCGAAGACACCCGCTGCGAACATGAAGGCACTGATCAGCGGGCTCTTCTTGGAGTCTATGTGGAGCTTGTAGTGACATGTGTCATTATCTGAGTCCATCGCATATGAAAACATTGAGAATTTAAGTGGAAAATATATTCCTCTGGAAAAAAAATCTAAAATTCAGCTCTGTAGCTTAGATGAAAGTCCTTGGGCTGGTGTTTGCATCCGTCCTAGTTAAACAGGGAGAAAGAAAACAGAAAAAGACCTGTGAAATAAAAAAAGTTGAGAAAACTTTGATAAAAAAAAAGGGGGAATTGCATTAATTTTAAACTGTGATGTTTTTCTTTACCCTTTGTCAGCTACTGTGATCATGGGAAAAAAATCTAAATTGGTTTGAGAGCCAGAATTTAATGGCCCACTAACAAAATTAACTTATGCAGCTCATGGGCCAAGTAGCCCCCCTTTCATTACCATAAGTTCGAACCAAAGACGTGAACTTGGTGATTTGAGAGCAAACTAAGAGCTTATTGTCTCCATCCTTAAGAGCAAACTCATTGTGAGGTGCTGGTTGCTTTGCACATCTCATCATCACCACAGTAGGACAATAATAACCCTGACTTTTTGCATCTTTCAGTGTCTCAACTTAGAAATGTGACAGTGAACTTTCTGCATTAGACCTTTGGCAGTTTGAGCACTTTGCCCTCCAGCCCCCATGTTGGTTTCCTGTCGTCATTGTGGTTGATGCGACACAAGCACTTACTTCCACCCCCCACCATACAGCGCAGCAGTGAAATATTTGCAAAAACTAAAAATGCTGGACAATGCTTATAAAACAGAATTACCTTTTCTACTATGAAACAATTAACACTTCAGAGTGATTTGGCTTGTTAAGGCAGGGACACTAAGTAAATTCTCAGTTTGCTGTAAAACCACTGAGTTCATGTATTTGATCTTTGAACTCCAATTGATATTACATATAAGTTGCCCACGTGACCTGACCCCTGCTTAGCCTCAACTCAAGCTTTTTTTTTCTGTGATCACTGCGCTCCCCAAAGGTGGGAAGACCTATTTTACTACTGAAAATGAGTGGAATCCCCTTTTAAGCTGATTTCACTCGTTGGTGGCATAGATGTTGTGTGTCATCTAAAAATAAAGTTTATTAACAACGTAGCTCTGTGACAAAACCACATTAACAGCATTGTTTCAGAAAACCAAGTGTAATTTTAAGACAATTTAATGTTACATGTAAGTGAATTTAGCAACACTTTAAAAAATAATAATAAGAAGAAACAAGGCATAAACAGTCTATTTATAATCCAGTAAAAGTTTGGATGCTTTGAATGGGCAGGAAAAGAAAAAGGACACTAATAAATGAAAGGTTTTGCATCATGATGGACAATTTTATTGCAGCAGACTGTGAAAAATGACATTTTCTGAATATTGTATTATCCTGTATTAATACTGTCCCATGCATGTGGCCCAAACTTACTGTTACTGACTGAATAATTTATACAACATAAGCAATAAAATCAGCACTACTGATATCCCATCCACATCTTGTGGTGAAACAACACAATTGCCATTTGCTTTGCTTTCAAACTCTCCCCTCACTTCACAATAAAGTATCTGTGAACCTGTCCCTGCACTTAGGGTATTTTAGTGGTTAAAGGCCTTAAATTTATATAGCGGCACATTTAAGGTCCTGCAGATACTCTGAGGGATGAAGAATGAAGAAATGTCTTGTGTGTTTTTCTCAATATGTTAAGCATCTTGAATTGCATTTAATGTGCTTTCCTTCCTAAAAGAAAAACAGTCCTGGAACTCTGCTCCACACTGATTTTGGAGATGTGAAACTCACAGTTGTTCCTCTTCTCTGCACAATTATCAGCTGAGAGGCAGAATTTTAAAAAAAAATTGCTCAAGTTCAATAGCTTTGGCTCTGAGTCAGAAAAATGTGATTCAACTACATGGGAATTTTCACCCTGTATATATGTCTATCTGCTGGTATCCTTGGCTTTTTCAAGAAGTGCAACTGCGAAATCCCTGTACACAAGTGTTTCCCTCAAACCTCATATTACGCCATTAGATGAACAGCATTGCCGAGGCTAAACATATATCTAAATAAAAAAAATATATGAGACAGTAAGACCGCATTACACATCTGTTCCACTCGTATGACAGCGTGGGTCTTCACTTTCGCCATGCACAATAATTTACTGACTCACCTACAGTGACTGTCCACTGACTTCTGTCCGATACACAACGTGTCCATTGGACCTTTAGTCATATTCTCCAAGATTTGCTGATGGACACTGGAGCCTGAAACGTGACTGAATAGATAAAAAAGACACTCTCTACTGTGAATGGTTCCGTTTTCAGCCCCAACAAATTCCCAAAGATGTATCCACATCCAGGTTCAGGTCTGTGGGTTTGTGTTTGGCACGTTTTCAGTCCAAACTGTTGACTGTTCAAATAGTTTTGTTGCCTAAATGCGGGAGGGTTCCTGTAAAAAGAGATGTATATGAAATTTAGGAATGGATGAAAAGTTGTTACCTGTTGGAGACTTGTTGCGCGCCGTTCTCTCTTGTATGGTAATCGCTTAAATTAGAAAATCTGCAATTTTGCATTTCTAGGCAAATCCTCCAAAAAACATGGGATTTAACATAACTCAAATCATTAAACAAATGTTTCAGTTTTTTGGTAAATTCGGCACACAGGTGGTCTACCAAGCAGTACTTAAAACATCAATTTCATAACTGGTTGTCACTACTGACTGCCGCCCACCGCGGTGTATTTACGTGGAGTGACACAGTAGGAGCGGCAGGCGCAGCAGTTATAAACGTTTAGATTTAATCGAAGAAAACGATGCCTGGTGCACTAAATTTCAGGCCGAATTGAAGAGCAACTACCTGTGACTTAGAAAAGGTTTTCAGTCAAGTTCTATCAGGTATGTACTTTAGCTAATAAACAAAACAACACTGCACAGCAAGATTGTTAACCGAACCTGGCGTGGAGATGCCAGCACAAGAGAGAAAGGCGCGTGTCAAGACTTCGCAGCCTCGCAGGCATTACAACCGCAAGAGTTAAACTCTCACCTGTTTCCTAACTTGTTGTCCGTAGCGTAGATGTGCATTCTTGTGTTTTCCAGTCCAGTTTAAATTCCATAGTCCAGTAGCGGATATCGCAGTTTCCCGTTTCGTTTCAGTTCAAGCTGCCTCAGTTTAAACGTGAGATGTTGGGAGGGTGAGGCGCGCGGCGCTGACTGAGGCAGGCATGAATGGGCTCGAGAGCCCACGGGCTCATGCGATGACGTAACATGACACAGACCCGCCCGCCTGTTGCAGATAGGCTGTTGTGCTGCATTCAAGTTAGAGGAGAGAGGCAGTGCATACAAGCAGCCTATTTAAAAGCACTGTCCGCTGCAGCTTTCCCTTGGTAAATGTTACTGGAAAATACCATTAACAGCTTTCGACTGGTAAACACTACATTTGGGATTGGTGACTGATTTCACTCACTCTCTGAATTCAGATGTCACTATCAATGAAGTACACATGTAATCAAAACGGAATTTTATATTTTAATTCCCATCAAAACAAGCAAAATGAATAACCATGTAAATTATTGTTCGAATCTCTTTCATGCAATGTGCTGTAAAACATGAACGCAAACAGCTGACAGTAATGATCAGATGCAGCCGCAGTCCTGGTGTTTGGCAGCCTCAAAAGAATTCAGTTGCTTTGTAGTGTCAAGTGATTTATTCCCATATGCTGTGAATGCAGCGTCTGGTGTTCTCAAAGTGGAAAGCAAAGTTTCTCTGATGGAACTGGATCACACAGGCATCCGATCAGACAGAGCAAATGTGGTTCATGAGCAGGTGCAGAGGTCTCAGAGGTTTATTTCATCAAAAACAGCAGCATTTCTTAACAATTATGAGCACTAATTTAAATAGTGTACATTAAAGATAAAGGTAAAACATTAAAAAGTACCAGGTTGGTGGGCATCTACGTCCTCTTTGACATTTAAAAAGTGTTATGGGGTGATATTTTGGACAAAAATGACATTCATATGACAAGACACAAGAGATCACACTCTTATTCCTATCATATTCTACATTCAAACCAATATATTGTAGGGGAAAGTATTAAAGACTTGTGTATCGTTATTGCTCAACACCGAGCTGCTTCAAGAAGGGAAAAGCTGACTTTAAGACCCAAGGACGCACACCCAACCACCCACACACGTATGCACACACACACACACACACACACACACACACACACACGCACACACACACACACACATACATGCGCACTGTAACACATATACAGAGGCATATTTTATGACCTGACCCGTCAAGTTGTGCAGTTTATTTTTAGTTGTAACAGCACCCTCTAGACTCGGTCTTCCTCTTTCCTGCCTCTCTTCTACCTCTTTTAATTTTTGTCATCACCTCTCTTTCTCTGTGTCTCTTTCTCTACCTCTCCTCTGTCACTCTGTCCATTTCTCTCTCTCCATGTCTCCTCCTCTTTTTGCCCTTGTTGTATGTATGTGCTCATCTCTCCACTCATCACAGGGCTCTCCTTGTCCTTTTGCCCTCCACACACCAAAATAACCCTCTTCCCCTTCCCCCTCTTTCCTTTCCTTTCCTTTCCTTTCCTTTCCTTTCCTTTCCTTTCACTTTTTAATTCTTTTGAAATCAGATTTTTCCCTTACTGATATGATACGGTGTTGAATTTTAATTCAGTAACCTAACATCATAAAATGTAGGTTCAGGCATGGAGTGTAGAAAACTGCTGATACCATATATGGAAGGCTGGGTGTTGCCAGTGCGTCAATTCCAGTTTAATTTCAAAAGTAGCTCTAAAAACGTCATTAGTGTGTGTGGAGTCTGTGTAGGTGATGCTCTTTTCTTTGTTCAGCCATGATGACTATCACTTTTCCTGCTAACTACCCAGTTCCTCCTCTGTTTACTCCAAACAAGCCCAGAAGTAAAAATGTAATCCAGTACAGCAGGTGGCAGTATGCACCTGTATGCCTAAAGCTGGCTGCACCTGATAGAACTTCTTGGATTTGTATGAGAGTTATGTGTGTTAAGTACTACAAGCAAATTAGAAACCCACCAAACATTCAGAATCGTACAAGGTTGCCTGCAGGTCTGTGGTTAGGTGGTGGATGGGTCAATAGAAGACCGGACTTTCAGGTGCGAGACTGGAGTCCCATGTGAAACAAGACCGGAGTTTGTTGTTGTAACCGTGACGGCAATGTGTTTTAACCCAAATCATGACCTCTCCCTAACCTTAACCATGACAATGAAGTGTTTTAACTCAAACCATGACCTCCTCCTAACCTTTACCGTGACAACTAAGTGTGTAAACCCAAACCATGAACTTCTCCTAACCTTAACCTATAGTTTTGGTACATAAACCTAACTAATCTGTGACTGTTGTTAAGTATTTTTAAACTGAGGGTATCTCAGGAGGTGTGTCATATTGTAAAGTAGGTGTGTCATGTTGTACTGCAAGTACACAGGTAGACCTACTTGTGGCCGTTACACTGGGCTAACGTCTGTATAAACTGTCTTGCAGCCAGTGGCTGACTCACTGAGGTGAGAGGTTTTGCAGCAGTGGGGTCTGGAGCATGCAGAGGTGTCTTGTTACCATCTCTGTTACTTTGCTGCTCGAGGAGAACTGAAGACTGTTGGACCAGTTAGTGGTAACTGTTAACACAGATTACTGCTTTTAACAAGCAGCCACAGCACAACATGTCTTCTCAATTCTCAAGCTAGTGTGGCACACTTTACTGCCCTACTGATATGTGTGGTCACCATGGCAGTTTATCACCATTGCAATTTTATTCTGTACTATCCAAATGACTACAGTAAACAATTTCAACTTAGGGCTGAATCACAACGGTGATATGTCAAAGATATAGATTTGTAAAATAGACATTTATTCATATGAAAATGTCAGAATCTGGCTGTGTTGAACTGACTGTATATAAGCCCAAGAAATCACTTTGCAGTAATCCAACGCTTCAATGGGTTTCATATCTACTCATGCCCTTGAGTCAACACTGATACAGATGATTGGTACTATGTGATGGCAGCCATCTTGTGTGTACTAGAGGAAATTACAGTGACCCTCCCTGTCTATTGCTGCTCTGTATTTAGAAGCAATCTGATTAACCTTTAAGGGTTTAATCTACAAAACCTGCTCTGTGACGCTGGTAAACAACCTTTGTTGGGGGCCTGGCATGACTGAGAGTGCTGACAAGAGCTGTATGCATTGTTTGTCTTTCTCTGCACACTCACTCACACACACAGCGGATCCCACTGTGAGGCTTTACCTCTGACATCAGTTCTCTGTGTCCACAAAATATAATGTGTGTTGTGTGTGTGTGTGTTGTGTGTGTGTGTGTGTGTGTGTGTGTGTGTGTGTGCATGCTGTGTGTGTGCTCAAGCCTGCTAATGGTCCTTTGTTTGAATCATTTATGAGCTCATTGATTTTGGGGC
The DNA here is from genome assembly GCA_900302555.1 of Myripristis jacobus. Classification (NCBI taxonomy): domain Eukaryota; kingdom Metazoa; phylum Chordata; class Actinopteri; order Holocentriformes; family Holocentridae; genus Myripristis; species Myripristis jacobus. The sequence continues at coordinate 23,052 of OMLB01023437.1, forward strand.
ATATTTGATGTCTTGACCGGAGCTATAATTAGAGCCCTTCAGTCAACAGTCAGCTATTACAATGGTTTTCAAAGTGGGGTCCAGGGACCCCCAGGGGTCCATGAAGGTCTTCCAGGGGGACCTCAAAAAAATAAGGAATAATTTGATTTCACTATGACTTTTAAACACAAGAAATCTGGTATTTCTGTTTTTGCTCATTTTCGGGTAATTTTTTGAAAATTGATTTATAATTT